>JAVQJF010055053.1:0-35679 GCA_036023855.1 Gadopsis marmoratus | reverse complement strand
GGGCTTTATAGGTGAGAAGAAGGATTTTAAATTAATGGGAGTTGCAGTAATCCAGCCTTGAAGTGACAAATGCATGGACAAATTTTTCTGAATCTTCCTGAGACAAGATGTGCCTGATTACGTAGGTGAAAAAAGGCAGTCCTTGAAGTTTCTTTTATATGTGAGCTAAAGGACATGTCTTGATCAAAAATAACTCCAAGATTCCTTACGGTGGCGCTGGAGGCCAGGGCAATGCTATCTAGAGAGACTATATCTTTAGATAATGTGTTTCGTAGGTGTTCAGGGCCAAGTACAATAACTTCATGATATGATATGAAACGTTTAATACCTTAATCTTATTGTAGGCCTCAATGAACTTCTCAAAGCCCATCTGCTGCTCCAGGTGGAAGCGAAGTTCTTCCAGACGACTGAAGATGCTGTCGTGATGCACCGCCTCTCCACCCTGGTCCTCTTCGCTGCCGTCTACAGTGCAGCAGGATTCATCAGTTCTCATACTACTTGATCACTCTGAAGGTGCTTAGTTTGCAAAAATAAACTATTTAATACACGGCCACTTATTAAAAGGCATGAATTATCAGACATAAAATATCAATTCAGTATTTTTTTTTTCCCCCACAAGATAAAGTAGCTTGCAAGCTTTCTCCACACTGTGTAGCAAGACTAACTACCATGGGATGTCAGCGAGAGTGCTAAATTAATGTTTGTTCTTAATACTAAGTGAATTAAAATAGTTAAAAAAGTTTAAACATTAGTTCACTAACTGGTGACATTCCTCGTACCTGAATGCCACTCTTCATTGAGCTGGCTGTTATTACTGTGGTTCTCCTCTCCCACTCCATTGGTAAGCAGCTCCCCTCCTTCCTCGTCACCAGGACTCCCATTAGAGCATTCCTCATCCTCGTCCTCCTCATCATCATCATCTTCGTCATCATCATCATCATCATCGTCTACAGCCATTCGATTGTTGTCCTGATCGATCTCAGCTGCTATCCTGTTGAAAAGCTCTTGGTCTTCGCCCTCTGGAGGGTTTCCATTCAAGTCTCCTGCACCAACCTCTTCTTGCAGCAGTCTCTCCATGGAGGCCCGGATGTCCCGCAGGTCTTCATCCTCATATGCACTACGGCACAGGGAATATTGTTATTACACAGTGTGCCATCAATTGGCTGCATTTAAAATGTATTACTTAATGTTGTCTCTCGTGCCTAGAACATGATGGACAGAATCAGGGCAAGGCAAGATATCAGCCACTGTTAAAATTACCAGCCATCTTTAGAAGACAGCAGTTTATGATTTGCCAAAACCATACAATGGTAGCCCAAGCGTTTTCATCTTTGCGTGTGAGATTTCATCTGCGTTTGTCTTACTCTTCAGTCTCTGACTGGTCGGCATCTTTAGCGGCCTCATCCAGGTCCTCGATTTCCAGGTTGTTGTCTGGGGCAACATTAGCATCCCTAGGCAACGCAGAGTCCTGCTGAGAGCTGAAGAGACGACTGAGGTCTGGTAGAGAGCATGTCCGCAGCATCTGACAGTACAATGCACACAGAGAGATGTACAATATTTTGATAATGATGATAATAATAATAATAATAATAATAATAATAACAACAAGTTTAGAAATTGGCCTAAAATTACTAAGAACAAGATCCAGGTTAGGTTTCTTTAAAAGAGGTTGGACCACAGCATGTTGGCTGGAACAATCCCATCTGCTAAGGAGCTATTAATCATCAATAAAATACTGGGCCCCAACTGTTGATGGGGCTCTTACACAGTTATTTTCAAGAAGAAAAAAACCCCATCAATAATACATCACAGCTGTGCTCAGAAATACTTGTGACTAGCACTAAATGAAAATTCATATCAGCAATGGAGAGGAAATTTAGGACAATTAACTAGCAGTAATTCTTTATAGTAAGTAACTTTCATTAAAAGCCAGGAAGAACCAAGAACCTAAAAATAAAGCACTGACAAAACCACATTCATATTGTATGTAGCTCTTTGTGTGTACAAAATGTTGAACTGGGTTCTGCAGATCCCAATGTCCCTGATGGAGGTTGTGAAAGATATAGGTTGATGGATGCTCTTTCTGTCCTATCAGACCCACTGCAGGTTCAGACTACATGATTAATGGCTCTGACTCTATAACCAGACCCCCTCATTAATAAAAGAAATGCTACCTAAAAATACCACACAAGCCTCCACATCACACCAGGCACAAGAACAAGTGTGAATTCCCTTAACCCCTGCAACAATCGTTCACCTGATCGCATCAAAGAATGTCAGAGCCCATACTGTCATGAGATACTTTAGATAATTACTATTAGAGCTTTCTTCATAATGCTATTCCAGTAAAAAACACAAAACAAAACAAACAAACAAACAAAAAAAAGTGTTTTTAATTTAAGTTTAGCCAGTAATCACCTTGGGGTTGTTGGCGTCAAACATGCCTGTAGAGAGACCGATGAGGAGGGCGTCATGGTGCTTGGAGCGCAGAGGTGAGACCGACCGTGAGCGAGAGGCCAGAGAGGAGGATGATTCATCCATGGAGGACTGGGCTGAGAGGATTGCAAGGGCAGCAGTGCGTCGGTGGGCCGGGGAGCACAACTTCATAAACAGGGGCTCCTCACACTGTGGAAAACCTGGGAAATTGGGGGGGGGGGGGGTGCAGACTTAATTAAGATAGTAATCACACTGAGAAAGAAAAGTGGCTTTGACTCACTAAACATTAACCTCACCGGAAGTTTCAGTGGGTTTCTCTGCACTCTTCTCAACCTCCTTAGTGCCTGCTGGTCTTGTAATGCCCTCTGGTGGCCTACAAGAAAAATACACTTTAGCGTCACAAAAGTCAATGCTATGCTTCTATTGGCGCTGTAACGAACACAGTGGTCTTGTCAACTTAAACACATGGAGTACATCAAGCTTGAATTCATATTGGCTGCTCATTATTGACTGACTTAATTTATTTGTAACAGGGCACATTTCTTAATATAAATAGTTATAAAAGCAAATAGTCACACTGGCTGCTGGGCTTCCTGCTCCCATGCCTGCTGCACAACAGCTGGGGGACATGAGGCCCGTTTAGGCGTCTCTTCCAAAACCACTGACTCCACATCTGCTGGATCTGGAAGAATTCAGACCGGATAGGATTGCATTATACTGAAAATATACTTTAAATTTGCAACAGATATCCTGCCATCAGGTTGAGTGCCAAACTAACCCTGAGGCTCAGTAAGGCTGGGTAGCAGTGTCACGCTTTCTACTGCGCCGGCCACAAATGTTCCCCAATGTGAGGCCTCTGTGGTGTCTGGACTCTCCTTCTGAACCTCTGGACTCTGAACTGCAGCAGACGCCGTTGGCTTAGAGGGCAACACTTCTTTAGGTGTCGTCACAATCTCAGCTGCTGCTGTCTCGTCAGGCTTATCTGGGGAAAATATGGCATCATCAGTAAGCGAATCTACCCCTAGTACATTATAGCCATGCATTCTCTAAAACAACACACTAAGAGCAAAAATTAAACCATTTAACAAGGGTCCTTCAGGTCCACATAATGATAGAAGATGTGACCAACTGATGAACTGAAGTTACACAGAACATCTGCCATGTTTTAATCAAATTTTGGTAGAATTAAAATTATAATGTCAAACTTGGAAAAAAAAAGACCAGATTGATAATAGTTGAATGCTTTATGGTTTACAATGTTTGTATGCCTGACTCTTAGCCTCATTTGGATGGTAAAAAGATGAACACTGAAGACTAACCAGGGCTATAAAACTCTTCCTCAGAGATGGTGACATTCTCCAGCTGCTGGGTGAGAGGCTGAAGCTCGGCCTCCCGAAGGACTCTCAGCACCTGAGAGTCTGGACTCACTGCCCACGCCTTCCTAGGAGCTTCATCCAGTAGCCCACACATCTGTATCACTTCCCCCGCAGTTTGTTCTGAAACACACACAGGGAGAACGAGAGAGAAATTACACTTACATTGTTTTTTGCTTGTTGTTTTAAAAAATAAATAAATAAAAAAGAAAAAGGTGCCCACTCCAGATTGTTGCGATTTTCAGGAAATCTGCACGTGTGTTGTCGCTCAGGGAGAAGGTAACTCACCAATGGTCGAGATGAATGTCTGCTCTAGAGTTTGCTGGGCTACAGAGAAGACAAGTGGAACTCCTGCCTCCCACTTCTTCCTGTCTCCACCACAAAACTGTTGATCTTCTGGAGAGAGTGAGGCAGCTGGTGAGAGAATGTCAAAAAAAAAAAAAATCACCCCACTGAGCAAAATTGTGTCAAAAACATTTAAATAGAAGAACTACTGTGTGTAAATTCCTTGCAAAGCAAATTGAAGGTGATATGACATTTCACAATACCACATGCAAGTAGTTGTGCTATTACTTAGTATATAAAGGCAATCTAAATAACGTATGGCTCTTTCAATTCTAAATCAACACTACACTACAAAAGACTACAGTATGGAGATACTGCATGTGTATAGCACACAAAATAATAATAATCTTGTAAATTTAATATATGAGCTCCACTTACTGGTTGTCGTTGTGCACGTTTCCTCTAAGGTTTGCTGAGCCATAGGAAGTGCAGGCAGTTCTGCTGCATCACACGTCTTACGGTCTCCGTTCGAAGAGGGATGTTTCTCTGAGTCAGACTGGTCCTGTTGGGGTGTAGGACTTGGTTCCACAGTGGGTGGTAGCGACTCCTCCACCTCCTCCACTGGGCTCTGGGCTTTTAGGTTCTGGTTAAGTCTGTGCAGAATCTGCCTTTTCTCACTCTGTTGCATGAAAAGCGTTAAAATATTGAAATCGGGGGAAGATTCTGAGTCCCTGCGCACTGTTTCTTTAATAAATGATTGTTGACATCTCATACACTCACCTGGATGCCCATAGCAGTCTGTGGCTCAGACAAGCTTTCTTGTAGTGTAGTAGTCTGCCAAACACAGAATGCAAAATTGATATAGCTTAGGAATACATACTCGAACGATACTATGACACTATACTATATACTGACTGCTCCAACATTCTTCAGGGCAGCAGTCATGGATATAGCTGGGGTGGAGGGTTTTGCTGCAGGCAGGGCTGGATCTTTGGCAGCTGGGTCTGGCTGAGGGGGACTGGGCTGTGGAAGAGGACTGTCAGAGGTAGAGGATACTGCTACTACTGCTGCTGCTGCTGACGACGACGCTACGCTTCCTGCTGCCACGCCAACCTTCAACCCCCGAGCTGCAAGCTTCCACAGTACACAATAGCCAAGATTAGACTTCACTTAAATTAATGCACCAGTAAGGCCAATGGTATTGACTGAGGAATGATACGGTGGAGTAAAGAATGATATAGCTTACATGGTCCTCCCAAACTCCCTTTTCTCTCTCATATGCTTCTTTCCTCTTCTTCTCTAGTTGCTCTTTCAGCACAGCAGCACGGGCATTTGCCTGGGCCTGGCAGGTACAATCATACACACAAACGAAGAAGAATGAGGATGTGGCCAAACATTTTTTGGGCCATCAAAATAAGAGTTCCATCCAATTTCAAGCTATTTTACGGTTTACGGACCTCTGAAAGGTCAACAAAGTATGGCAGACGAGATGCAATTATGTCGTCTGATTAAAATAACTGACTGTTTTCATTCCTGTCTCTTAGAATTCACACTTTGTCTGCAGGTAGAGCAGAATGCAGCATCGAGGCTTCGAGCTCTTAGAGGTGCGACAATAATAGCCCCCCTTAGATTTTCTCTACACTGGTTGCCAGGTAATTGTAGAATTTATTATAGGATTGTATTGCTCGCCTACAGGGCTCATGCTGGTGGAGCATCTAGCTACACCTTGGACTTTCTAATCCTCATTAAAACAAGCAAGAGAACAAGTCACAGGTTGAGGTAGCCTGGAAGAACACGGTTGGGCATTCCAAACACCAAGGCTTAGATTGACTGACATCCATACATCTCTTTTGACATAATTTTATTATATTAATCTACATATTTCTTGTTATAATCTAAATGTTGCATATTGTAAACTGTAATACATAAATATTCAAGGCAGACTTACTTTTAAAGCCTCCATCTTCTTTCTCCTGAGCTCAGCCTCCTCACTGGACTCCTGGCTGTCAGATCCATCACTGTCATACTGAAACACACACCAACAAACAGCCCGGAGATGAAATCAGTCAGAGGAAACTGAAAACACTTGCATTAAACCTGTGCTTTCAGAGTCGGAGAGTGGAGGACTGTACCTTCTCTCCTCTGAGTCGGGCTTTGATCTGCTGACGCTCATTGAAGTTCTGCAAGCGGATCTGCCTCAGTCTTGACAAGTACTCCTGAGAACAAATGCAGAAATGTTATACACTGTATGCTAGACACACCTGCACAGACACACACAGACAAAGTAAAATAGAGCAGTGATACCTGTGGTCACAATCATACAGAAAGAAATTGCATACATAGTAACACATGTAAAAGACAACGTTTTACCCACAACACAGTATGATGTTAGCATCTGTACATTAACACATCAGCCATTCAGCCAGAATAAAAATAAATGTTGTAGTTAACAGTGCAATATAGATGTGCTACATATATTTATGTATTTCAGTCAAAGCAAAAAAGCTGCAATACACAACTCAAAACTGAGGCGGTGATTATTGTGCATAATGTCCCATTTCAAATAAACAAACAAAAACAATGGTATTTATTGTTGTGAATAACAGACATTATTGAGAGGCAAAATAAAGAGTAGAACAGCTCACACTGGACAGTGAAACACCACACATTGTGCAAGGAGTGGGCATGGGTATGAGCTGCTGGGTTGAATTATGGGTATGTCACAGGGAGCTTTGTGCAGACATATGGAGGAAAACGAGCCAAGCCAGACGTGCCATGAGTGAGGTGGAGTGTGAGGCTGGGTGTTCAGGCCTGGGCTCCTACCTCCTCCTCTTTGTTGGCTTTGGGTCTCCTGCAACGAACCGAACCAGCCCGGCTTCCATAGATTGCAGCCAGATTTTGCCGAGAACCCTGTTCACCGTTCAATTTAACCACATTTTAGAAGGACGCAGCCCCTAACGTCTAACTGCTGCAACAGTCATAAGTGGGGCCCAGGAGGTAAAGTTGCATTGATCAATATCAATTACTGTAACATTGAGTCAAATGACGGTATGTAAATTGAAAGCAGCCATTCATAATAATGAACCCACAGAGAATTTCCGTATTTCTTCAAATGAAAACCGGTAGTCAAGTATAAGACAGGTCTCCAGTAATGGCAGGGGGTGTGGTTGACTCCAACAAATAAAGGCCAGCTCCAAGTATAGGCCAGGGAAAAAACAAGGGTGGATAATTTCCTGGTGGCTGTCATATTATGCATAATAGCATAATGTATATCTGCATTACTTTAATTTAATAAATTCAACAATATAAGGATGCTATTTTCAACACTGTTGTCCTGGATTACTCATCTAGAGCGTTATTGTCCACTGCAGGTGTCTGTGTGTTAATATCTCAGCTAAACTGTATACAAACTGTATTCACAATAAAAGCTTTGTTAAGAAATGAAGGGTGAGTGTTTCTGTCCACTGAAATGCTAGATGGCTTTTAATTTGAAACTGATACAGGAAGTGTTCATTCACAGCGGGGCAAGCGGGAGCGGAATTATATTTATCAAACAAGACATACGGTATTACCCAACTCTGCAGCTCTACACAGTATTTCAGCCTATTTTAGCTCATTGTTTTGTTTTTACAGTGTACAGATTTATTATTTGAGTCCAGTTGGTAAAGACCAAACCAGGCCAGTACATATTGGACTTCTGAGGTTCTTCTGCCCTCTAGTGGCAGAAAACCCAATGAATGCAGTGCTAAATTGTTTTAAAGTTGCATTCCATTTTATTTATTTATTTTTTTAACTACTAGAGGTCAGAAAAACTCCAATAAAAGTGAACTTTTATCTGACTTAACTGATAGATGTATGTGCTTTAGCAAACAATTGCTTACTTACACATCCAGCAGAACCAAAGCAAATGGGCATCAAATTTCAGTCCTGCATCGCTCTAGCTACTCCAATATTTAACTTTCTTCACTAGCCACTAAATGCTGTTTGTGCTAAGCAGGTAGCTTAAAATAAGCTTGTGTGAGCTCATGGTGAAAGCAGGCTGTTCATGGTTTCACATTTGGTTGGCAGTGAGAGTTATTGGGTTACAAACCAGCAACTAAAACAACGACCTGAAAGCTGGCAGATGCCTAGTAGATTTGGCAGTACCAACAACCCTTTCATAATAAATTGAGCCATTTCATTCAGTGTTTGAATAGAAAATGATCATTGGAGCTTCAAGATTCATAATATTTGCTAGAACGACATCAGTGTCACTTTGTGCATATAAATTCCTACCCAGTATGTGAGAGGTCATAATCATTATCATGGAAGAAGTTCAGTATTTCAGAAACAGGACTAAATACTCAATAGGTTGCCCTTAAAATGAGAGAATAAGGTCACACCACGTACCAGCTGTCCCTCAGCACGATATTTGTTGAGCATGGCTTCTCTCTTCCGCTGTAAAAACTCCTCAACCTGATAGGCTCGTTCACCAGGCATCTGACCATGCTGCCTGTAAATACAATATGGTAATTAATAGTCTAACTACTTTTCACACTGCAAAACGAGCAAGGATGCAGAGTTCCTGTCCAGATGTGTAGTGTCACTTCATGATTAGGGAGAAACTGCTTGACTGACCGACTAAAATGGGCTTGTTTAGAAACGTGCTGCAGCCTCTGTAGTTGTCTCTTGATTGCGTCAGAGTTTAGGAGACGGGCAGGGCCATTGGGCAGCACTGGGCCAGCAGCAGCTGGTACACTTCGTACACACAGAGGCAACGCCATTAAAACCATTATTTAACACGCCTAAAATACAGAGACATCTGAACTTACCGAAGGGGAGTGCCTGATCCTGCTGAGGATGCGTCCCTGCTGACGACTTTAGGCTGTGGTTTAGCCATTTGGTCCAGAGCAGCGTGGTAGTGTTCATATGAGCTTTTACTTGGGACAGGGGCTGGAGTATGACCCTGAACAGAGCTTATGACGGCCCTTTTTCCACCACCGACAAAACACTGAGTTAAGAGGACAAAAGGTGGTTGTGAGTCAGAAGGAGGAGCTGTATACCTGATTTATCATGTTATAACAATGCAATCATAAAATGTGGAAATACTTTTAATGTAAAAGATGGCATGAGTAACCCTTATTATAAATATGGAAATGGGCATCCAGTACCTTCCTCTCTGGGCTGCTACCTCCACTCGAACTCAAGACATGCTTCCAGCCTTGTTCTCTGGCTTGGTTTATACGATTGATCTGTTATAGAACACAGGTTCAAAATTATTTCAGTTTCAGATGCAGACATACAGTACATTGACCATTTCCAATACTCCCCCCTTTCTACTGTAATGACTTGATACATAAAAAGAAGAGAAATAACTGTACCCAAAAGGAACACATGTTACACCCACCTTTTCCTTTTCATATCTCTTCATTTGGTCTGCTTTCAACAGGAACATCTGAAGGCGACACAGATCAGGAAACTACTGAAAATAACAACCATCAGAAACTTTACAAAGAGACCTAACAATGCACCCACCTGCTCTCTCCTTTTCCTTTCTATCTCAATCAGCTCCATCCTTTTCTTTCTGATGCCATCCTGCAGTACAAGGCAAAAGCATCTCAATCAAAAACAGACATCTTACAGAAACCCGCTTTGAGCCAAGAGACAGCGGGACTGCTCTGTCACCGGGCAAGGTGGTGAGGAGGCGAGAGGCTGGTTAACAGAGAGCGACAACACTCCGAATGGGCCAGGAGCGAAAAACAGGCAAATAGAGGGATCAAGCATAATGAGAAGGAGGAAAAGTAAAAATGCTCTTAGGAAGGGACCTTCATATGTGAGTAAATGGGGAGTGAAAAGGGACGGAAATCTAGAAGTACATTCAAGTTATGTGGGGCTCTCAGCTGTACCTCGTGTTTTTTCCTCTCTTCCTCCACTTGACTCACTCTTCTCTGGGGGGCTGCTGGGAGAGGGGCCTGAGCAACATATAACACTGGGGTTCAGAGGTTGCCCACACACTGATGTAAAAACACACACAAACACAAATGGGAGAGGCCTCCGACACGCCAGACCGGGAGCTCAACATCAAATAGAGCTCTTTACAGTCTACTAACCGGTTTATGCTTTACAGCTGGTTTCCTCTCTGCAGGCTTTTTGGCCGCATTCGACACCTTCCTCACAGTTAAAGGCACTCCGTATTTGCTGGCTGGTTTGGTAATCTTCTGGGCCGGGGCGAGTGGTATGGCGCCTGGGGCAGAACGCTTGGCTAGTCACACCCAAGTAAAAAAATTTTTAAAAAAAGCATTTATACAAGTCCGTATTCAACAGCGATGACAAAGTGGAAATGTGCAATGCAATTCGGTAACGTTATTCGCATTATAGTTAAAAGGCACTTGATGCTTCAAACCTGTGGCATGCATTAAATTAGGGGCACCGAATGAAGCCATTTATTTCTCCCTCTCAAGTTAGGCCTAGTAACACTAACTGTAAATCAGCTATGTCATAGAGTAAATATTTAATATAAAAATAAAAAAATATTTTTTCCAAGTTCTATTCCTGTGTGCCTGCATTAATTATTCATGTATTTCTCCAAATATGTAAAAAAAAATCACTTGAATTATAATAATCTGATCAAAATCCCCCTCTTGTCTCATCCAGTAAAACTTTAAAATATTTTTGATGACTCATTCTGAACTCTGTATCCAATAAAACGTGATTTTGGGGCAACTAGCTATCCCCGCCCATCATATTAAACTGCACTTAAACTGTTAGCTTGTGGGACATAGCAGCTAGCAGAGTGATATCATAGCAGGACGAGTGTGTTTGGATATTAGTTTGAGTACACTTCCATAATGTGGGTGAGGGAAGGTGTGGGTTGAGGCCAACAGTCCTCTACAGCTGTGAAGCATTTCACAACGCTAAGAATTTAAGGGTTTTTCCATAGGCCTGGGTCAGTCATGCCATGCCAAGCCAAGCCGTGATTACATGCATTTCTACTGCTGCCTCACAGCAGGGGGATAGCCGTGCCAAGCCGCGCTGCTGTGGTCCTGCATAGTAGCTGTTTTCCTGCTGTTGCTGCTTCACATTAAAAGCCTTCCACGGGTGAAGAGGCAGGATGCTTTTAATGTGAAGAAGATATAGGAAATACAATGTGTTTGTCACCAAATTAGTGGAGCATCAATTAGTGGTGCTATTCTTGAATAATAAAAACTGGTCTAACGAACCAGATATAGACAAATTCTGCGCTATTTGGTCAGAGGATCGGTTTTAAACATTGCAAGGAGGAATAGTAGAAACAGAGACAGCCACAGTGAGCTGACAAGGGCTGTAGGTGACAGGCTCTTACTGTGGTCTGTGACTAGTACACCTCCAACACGTCATTTAAGTGACCAACTTTACCCTACAGTGGAAAAACACACTAGGCCAGCGAGGCTCAACTGCTCGCGGATGTTCACGGCATTAGTTGGGCGTGTCTACCTCCCCTCCTATGGAAAAACCATAATTATTAGTTTACCTGGTGGCCCCTGCACTACATCCACTTTAGGCTGCTTGTGAAGGAAATGATGGCGGAATTCCTGAGCAATGATCTGGAATCAGTGGAGAATACATGTTTTATGTAATAATGCTTTATGTAAATTCAGCCTATATCAAAGACACCTAGCTGTGTGCTCTACCTGTGGTGTGAGGAACTTCTCTATCCTACAGGTCAGGAAAGGTTTGTCCAGTATGCTGCTGACTGAAGGCCTCTCTCGAGGGTTGCGTTTAAACAGCTGTGCCAAGAGAGAGCGCAGTTCTTGGGAGTAGTGAACAGACACAGGGGGGTATGAGCCACGGATGATCTTCAGAACTAGGTTCTTCATGTTGCCAGCCTCAAACTGGGGAGAAATACATGTAGAACACATTTGTAACTACTGCAGAAGGCATTCATACTGGATCATAAGCAATGATGGAGTAAAGACGGGTTTATTAAGGGAGTGGTTGAGACTCGAAGAGTTCCAGATTTGATTATGAGACTCTCCGGAAAAATTACCAATTCTTTGAAACTTAGTTTGTCAACCATTATACATACCGTACATACAGGGAAGAGATCAAAATCATTAGGGGAAAGAGAATTGTAATGCTGTGTGAGACACATTAAATCTACATTAACTAGTAAACCGCTCCCACACATGATACTTACTGCATGCTTAAGAGTGCACATTTCATATAGGACACAGCCTAGGGCCCAAATATCACTGCAGAGGGAGGCAAAGTAGGGAAAGTAAGAGGAGAGAGCAAACAAAAACAGGCAGGGATAAGTTCTGGGGTAGCTTTACATTCATTCAATAAGGTATCAACACTCACTTTGAAAGCTTTTCCTTTCTTTATCATTAACTGGATAAAATAAAAGGCCTTAATTGCTAAGAAACTGCCATCTACTTGAGATACTACTAAATGTACTTCATTGGATGTAATTAAGTGGATTAGATTACATGCATGTTTAAAATAGTTAAAGAGGAAATCAATGCTAGCTTCCTGCTGTAGCTACAGACAAGCAGGTTCACTCAATAAAGAGGAGACATGATACCGTTACATCACCCAGAAGCCACCACCTAATCCTGCACGACTCACAATTTGGCGGGCAGAACTTGTCCTCTGGATTACGATTTACACCACAAATGAGACACTAAAGTCATGGTATTCCAGAACACCAAGTTAGTACCTTTTGTTGTTGTACGGTTTATTCTCGCAGATCTCTGGCGACAGGTAATATGGTGTTCCTATACATGTTCTTGCCAGTTCTACAGTGCTGAAAATAAGAAGAGAAAGCAAAGGCAATAGTATTATGCCTTACTATTCCCTAACCTTGGCTTTACAGGAGATCTGCAGATCTTTTCAGGTGACATTTTACGTACCTGTTCAGCACCCTGGCAATTCCAAAGTCTCCAAGCTGTACAGTCCCATCTTTTGTCAGGAATATGTTCTATGCGGACATTGTGAAAAGAAATGTCACTACGTAGAAAATAAACAACATATTATCACTGAGGGAAGTGATGACCAGTGGTGGTGAACCAATACCTGCGATTTGATGTCCCTGTGGAGGATTTTATGATCATGTACATGCTTCAGTGCCAAGCAAATCTGCACGAACCAATTCAAGATCTAGGAATGGGAGAAGATTGCAAACCCACATTAGACAACATCAACTTCCTCTCCACATCAATTGTAATTCCAATGGATGAACAACCCAAGGAAAAAAAGATTCATATGAGTCTCAAAGAGTTAGTGGCTCACTTGCTCTTCTGAGAACAGAAGTCCTTTCTGAGAGTTGATCTTCTTAAAGAGGTCTCCTCCCTCACAGTAGTCCATCACAATGTACAGGCAGCCCCCCTCTAAAAATAATTGTATGTGGCATTCAGAAAAGTCACAATATACACATTACGTTGTGTTCATCAGGACATAAGTGCAAAATAGTGACCCTGTGGTTCTTTCTACTAATACGTAAGATCTTTGGTTTGTGTGAATACCTTCAAAAGACTCCTTATACTGGACAATGTTGGGATGACTCATGTTGGCAAGAACAGCAACCTCCTTTCGAGATTCCTGCCTCTCTTTACTTGACATCTGTCAAAATATGAAACAAGAGAATGTGAACGTGAGCACGGTAGTAAGAAGAGAGCGCACATCAACAGCGACATGCGAAGCTTGTGGGATATTATGCAGAGGAGCTTACTCCAGATATGCCAATCTCCTTGATGACATATTGGTGTCCATCCTCTTTGGATATCACAAGGATGGCCTTTCCAAATGAACCTTGTCCAATTTTCTTCACCTTTTCGTACTTGTCCATGTCAGTGGAATGACTGGCTCCTCATGCTGGGTCTGCAAAGAGATCAAGGGACATATTGTAAAGCTCTGCTGGAGCTGAGTAGGCTTTGGTCACGAAGCGAAGGGTTTAACGACGGTAGTTCTGTAAGAGGCAATACTTTGGTCCACTATCGTTGACTTCATTCATCTTGATTCTGTAAATATACAGTAGTGTGAGCTCCATCGCGCCGTGTTGCCAGACAGAGAAATAAGATGTCTTGCCTCAGACGGGCTGCGATGCGGAGACATCACAGATGATAACGTTAGCTTTCTTGCTAGCGTTACATAGTAGCTAGACGACGACGGAAGAACCAAAATATATGCCCCGTGACTATATGCAACAATGAGCAATAAAATTAACGTAGCTTACTAGGTAGCGGTATGTAAATGGTGTTAGGTGGATGATACCTGGCTTACCATTAGTGTTTTCCGATGCTGTCTCACGGAGGCTCTGGTACTGCTGTCTGCCCTCGCGCTCTCTATCTAACTACAGAACTCTTTTCGCTGCATTTCATTGGCCACCTTCACATTTCTCGATCGTGAATTGGTGTATACAGCTGTCAATCATCACGCTGACGGCCTGTAGTCTCCACCCCCAATGGGACTGTTGCTGTGGACATTTTCCATAGCAACCACAAGCCAAGCGTGGAATACTACCGGTATGCGCCGTGTTTTTGGCCATCCAAATACACTTTATGAAGTATGATGACGTTTGATAGAATATATACATATAAACGAATATGAGAATATGAGCAAAACGGTAAAATTACGTCAGCTATACACAAAGTGCCTTATCAGTATGTTCAAATCTAGATAGCTCTTAATAGGCCCGTGTGTATATTCCTTCAACACAAAGTAAAGGCCAACGTTGTATTCTATAGCTTTTCAAAACATGTTTGCTGGCCTGGGGCCGTATGTCTATAATGTTTTATTCAAACACGGGTCTAAACTCGGCGCTTGGATAAGAATGTGCCTCCATTTATAACTTGTGGTCACGTGACTCACTCGCTCACGCCTCCTTATAGTATCGCCGACTGCGCAGATGACGCACTGAGGTTCAGTGTGTGAAGATGGCTCCTTTTCCGGACGAAGTGGACGTTTTTACTGGCCCACACTGGCGAATGAAGCAGCTGGTGGGCCTATACTGCGAGAAGGTGAGTATAAAGAAATGTCTGTCATTAATGTTTTAGTTTTACAAAGGGATATATGACGGTGCATGGACAACGGATGACTGAACGCCAGCTAGCACGCTAGCTAGCTTGCATCCGTTCTAGCACTCAGGATTGACTCAGTCGAAGCAGATGAACTATCAGATGATTGTCTCACAACTACATAGGTTTTGGTAGCGCCATGGTTCAACTTATGAACGTGAAGTTAGCTTTGCATAGAGGTGTTAAGTTATCCAGTAGGCCTACTTTGAAGCATGTATCGGGTTGCTCTTAATACATTTCCGCTGCGCTCACCCACCCCTGACCAGCTCGGGCTTGCTAACTGCTTTAACTACCTTACTGGATAGCTTGTTATGCAAGATGCACAATGCAGTTTCTACAAACATATGACATTTCCAGGATGTCTGTTAAAGGTTGTCACATCAGTGTCAGATCCGCTCAGTGGTGGCACTAACTAATGGGGGCTACGCGTTGTGTGCTCACGTATGCTAACAACGTCCCTACAGTATGTTGCTGCAGGTCGGTGTTAGTTGACAGCAGAACTACCAATTACTGTGATCGAATGTTACCAGCAGAAGCGCTAATGATTTTATGGCTGTCAGTATAAACTCAAATGACCTTACATCTTATAATAAACGAGTTTTTTCCCTTTGCTCCACCCTCCCCCCCCACAGCTGTCAAAAACCAACTTCTCCAACAACAATGATTTCCGCTCATTTCTGCAGTCACTGTGCGCCACCTTTAAGGAGTTCAAGATGCACGAACAAATTGAGAATGAGTACATTATCGGCTTGTTGCAGCAGCGCTGCTGCACTGTGTACAATGTGCACTCTGACAACAAACTCTCAGAGATGTTGTCCCTCTTTGAAAAAGGCCTGCACAGCGTTAAGGTAAATATGCACTGGTGTTTTTAAGGAGTAGTTTTTAGCTGCGCTACATTTTGGCTTGGCACAAAAAAACCTGGTCTTTGCATACGTGAGTTCTGTAGAGCTCAGCCGATGGTTGATGCTCAATGGTGGGTTAACACTCTGTCATTAGAATAACTGTTATGTTAGCCACACAACGATTGCAGTACCAGCAATATCAGAATTATTATTTTTCATGTAGGCATGTAATTGTAAAGATGGGAAATTATTCTGTATCTCTTTTAAATGTAGAGTAATCTATATTGAAACCCTTTGACAAATTGCACCATCCAATTTTCTAAAATAAGTTAAAACAAGTTTTTGTCACTATTGTACGGGGTTACAAGTTGAGAACAAGGTCAGATGCAGAAAGAAGTGGGATGAAATGTTAAGAAGAAGAAACAGCAGCAGCCAGATCTGCTTAACAAGAGAGAAGAATTTCTGTTCTCTCGCAAGCTATGAACAAACCAAAAAAATGGACTTTCCAGACTGATGTAATTGTGTAAATATTAACTTCTGCTCCCAGTCAGCTTGCAAACCATAAAGGAATGTTCTGTTTCTTTGCACTGGATTATTCCTACACTCTGTCCTAGGGGAAGGATGTTTCTCCTGAGATAAATTATATTTTGCTGAGATTTGTTTTTATATAGCTGGAGGGCCTTATTTAGAATTTTCCTCAATTGATGATGAGAGTGCAGAATATTAGGTCTGAGAAGGATATAAATCATGATTTCCTTGTCTAATGAAAAAAACACAATTGGTAATTAAGTTATAAAAAGAATGAACTGCTCAATCTTGTAGATGGGATCATACAGAAGTCTCAATTTGTTTTTTTAAGGGATTCTACGAATTAATATTTGTTATGTGTTTTCAGAGTGAATATGAGCAGCTTAACTATGCCCAGCAGCTGAAGGAGAGACTAGAAGCTTTCACACAAGACTTTCTGCCCCACATGAAGGAAGAAGAAGAGGTATAAGATGTTAAAATTTAATTTTTGTTTGTTAATATAAATCTTTTAATTGATTCCACAAAGAATGTGTAAGACCAAATTATATTCATATGCAACAAAAGCAAACATGTAAAAAATAAACCCAACAAAACCTATTTAAAAATGTTAGTTCATACTGCAGTGAATTGCACTGTCACAAGCTGTTTATAAACTAAGGAGATTCCTTGCAGGTGTTTCAGCCTATGCTTATGCAGTACTTCAGCTATGAGGAGCTCAAGGACATCAAGAAACAGGTGATAGCACAACACTCCAGCCAACAGCAATGGCACTGTGCCGCTGAGATGCTGAAGGGCTTCAATTTGTGGAGCCAGGCGGAGGAGCTGCAGAAAGCCTTTAAATATGCCGATCACGAGAAGACCGATTATGGTTAGTGCGCATATCCCTAAATGTTCCAACTGTTTTCATGCGAGCCAGTTAGAAGTTATACATCATTTTAAAGAAAAGCTTCCATGTTTGTCATACCTGATCGAGGTTCTTGCATATGCGAGTATTCAATGTAGTGGTCACAGTACGTGTGTGTACAGCAGGCCCTGAAGAGGAAAGCCACATGACTGCATACATCTCAAATGTTTCTACATACAAACGTTTGTCACACCATTAGTATTGTGGCACTGGAAATTAATGACAAATTTCATACTTAAATGTCATTTAACATGTAAAAATACCAAATGCGCTAGTGCCAGCTTCTAAGATGTATTAGCTTATTTTGTTATAGCTGACTTTTTTTGAGTGGGGGTCAGTCAAAAATGATATCACTCTGGGATCTGGTTATTTGTGATGGGCATTTGTAATATTTTGGTCATTTTACAAACAAAACAAACCACTAATTAAAAACTTTCATTAAAAGGAAAAAAAAAATTTGAAGCTTAGCACTATTTTCTGGCACCTGCAGTGCTTTAGTCCTTTTTCACACTAGACATCTTGGCATGTCATAGAAAAGCAAAGGTGTTAGTAATTACGTTAACAATGGCTCCGTCCTATAGTAAGTCATGACAGTGTGCCATCATGTACAATAGCAGAGACCATGGAACCAGGACAGCTAAGTGGAATTCAGCCATCATTGATTTTATTATTTGCACCTGTGGTTTTCCGACTGTGACATGTCAGAATGACTTCTGTGAAAAGGGCCTCCTGTTTAAGTCATTAGCTGCATGAAAAGATAAATTGTCTGGCAAAGTGGATGGCATTAGTAAAAGGTGCCTCTCGCAATTTTGGTATTTGAGTCACTTACAAACAGAGCTGTTTTGTGTACTTCCTTTAGAATTGGAGAAGAATGGGAATTCTTCAACCCACATCTCCCAGCTTCCTACAGAAATCATGCTGAGGCTGTTCCACTATTTGGGCCCTGAAGATCTGTGTCGCTGTATTCAAGTGTGCAGCTCTTGGTCAGAGCTGGCCAAGACTGGCTCTCTGTGGAGGCACCTCTACCCTGTACGCTGGGCCAGAGGTAGGCCACTGATGGCCAACAAAATATTGTTTACTTGGCTTAATGCAAAAAAACAAGACAAATTTAAGTATGTAGTACTGATTGTTGAATGTTTCTGTGTCTCTAATGTAGGTGATTATTATCGGGGGCCCCCCGAGGATCTGGACCAGGAGCCAAATGATGAGTGGGTGAAGAGTCGACAGAATGAGGGTCGGGCCTATCAGGAATGGGATGAGGATGCTGATGTTGATGAGTCTGGTGAGACTAAGTGAAGTGCATACCTCAAAGTGATGAAAACAGTAGCACTGGCATTGCTAGTTTCGTCATTGGCATTTGACATTGACATTTCTAATATTTGGTTTTGATTGTCGAGTTAAAATAAGTGCACAATAGTTTGATTGGTTATCTTGCTGATATAAAGCAATAAAAGTATGATTCAAATCTAAATGTGTTTGTCCCAAGAGGGCAGGGCACTCCACCTTCACTTGCATGCTCTTCTGGTGAAACCAGTCACCTTTATTTGCTTTTCAGAGTGTGCTCTGAAGTCAGGAACCATAGTGTAGCCACAGGCTGTGCCTAGCACGCCGTTCTTTGAAGGTGATGATTTAATTGAGTTCTTTATCTAAACGGAGTAAATTGTGTCATTCTTGTTTATTGTCTTTTTAGATGTGTCAGGCCATACTCGGGGCTCCTTGGCAATTACCACTGCTCAGCGAGAGAAGAGGCTTCTGAATGGGATTATCCAGAGCCTCCTGCCAGCTGTTGGTCCGTTTGTTAAGTCCATTGTTCTGGCGTACAGCTCTACAGTCTCTAGTAAAATGGTATGCTGCGCAGAATCTTTCTTTCGCTGCTGGAACCGTGCAATACTTGATTATGTCTGAACTGACATACATTTGTCCTCTTCTCAGGTGCGCCAGATCCTCAGTCTCTGCCCCAATATTTCTCACCTGGACCTAACCCAGACTGATGTTACAGATTTGGCATTTGACAGGTTAGTATTTAAAGTCATTACGAAATAAAAAGTTATTTATTATTATGCACTGTGGTCATGGGGGTATCATTAACAAAGTTCTACAGTGGTGGACCCAGTACATGTATAGGAAACTTGGCACTCATGTTCCTGCATTTCTGCCTCTTTCAGCTGGTCATCTCTCACAGCCTGTCTCCCTCTGGAGCACCTGGATTTATCGGGGTGTGAGAAGATTACTGACCACACCCTGAAGAAACTGTCTGTTGGGCTGGGTGACCTCACGTCCTCCACCTGCTTCGACAAATACTCGGAACGACGAGCCAATCTTCTTAAAAGTTCCCCAATACCCATCACGCTCATGGAAGAGAGAAACCTAAATCCAGTGGCGCGGAAACAGCAGGCCATCATTTTCAAGCAGGGGACTGGCAGTTGGGGTGCTGCCTGCACCCCCACGCAAGTGTGGGTCCTGGACCCTTCAGACCTTGCTGATATCGAAGATGCTGCAGAGTGGAGCCGTCGTGGTGGGATGTCTCTTCCTGAAGCGGAAAGCTTTTTAGAGACGCAGCTTGTGGGAGGCTCATGCTGTTGCAGGAGGAGCAGGAGGCGGGGGCACAGGACTGACTCTAATTCCTGCTATTTGCATCAGCAGTATGCCATGTCTGGAGAAATGTTTTGTGGTCACTCCACCTGCTGCTCTAGTGACATGGCCCTCAGGACTTTTACCGGGCCTCGCTGCGAGGCAGGCACCACCAGAAGCAGCACTGCAGAGTTTCGGACTAACTGCTCCTCATTTAGGGGCCTGCAGTGTCTGGAGCGTGAAAACAGGACTGACCAGTCGCAAGCAAAACGCTCGCTGAGATTTCTCAGCCTCTCTGGATGTTATCATGTCACAGATTTCGGCTTGAGGTAAAGATTATGTATTGCTGTTTATCAAACCAAAGTTAAAAAAACACCCCTTTCAAAGTTGAAATAGCATGCTTTAGGATTCAGAAACTGATGTTGCGCAGTGAGATGAATGAGTCATCTTCGGTCAACTGAAAAATACCACATTTCGTCAGATTGCATTGATTCAGTTTCAAAACAACATTTAGTGGTAAGTGGCAAGTGTAGTTATTTCCAGTGCTAGCTAAAAGCAGAAGATTGTATAATAACGTGTGGGTGTTGTCATTTGTGCAGGCACTCTGCCACTTATCTTGGTAAACTCCTCGCAACCTCTGTCACGTACAGTTTGGGTGAGGTCCAGTATAAGTGGTTATTCACACGACTCAATAAAATAGAAATTGGTAATGCAGGTGTGCTCATGAAGTTATGCTTCCAGCAGTTATTACCTAAATACTGATTATTAAAGAAAGGCATTTGCATTACCTTTGCTGTAGTCATCAGTATTGGGTTATCAGGCGTATGTTGTTGTACTTACGAGGGTTGCATGTGTGTGTTTCAGGGCTCTGTCGCAGCGTGGAGGACTTCCTGTCCTGGAGCATCTCAACCTGTCTGGCTGTCTCTTCATCACTGAGAAGGGGCTGCAGGAGTTGGTGTCAGCCTGTCCTTCCCTCAACGATGAGCACTTCTATTACTGCGACAACATCAACGGTAACACTCACAAGTGAAATGGACTGTATTCTGTTAGTGTGTGTCATAGTGAATTTTAAAAGATATTGTGAGCAGATCTATTTCAATGTGTAGCAAACATTACTAACCCCACCTGCATAGCATGTGTCCTAGTGTAAGTAACGGATGCTACTGGGGTGGAAGGTAAGTAGGCATTACAGTAGTCATTATGATGCCTTCACTGCTCACTTCATTTATTTATTTGTATGAAGTGTAGCAATTCGGTTTCATATTGGTGTAGATTGTATGTGTGTGTAAGGGTATGTTTTTAGCTTTGTCCTGTCCACTGGCATGCAGTTCAGTAACTGACCACTGTGCGGTGTTTCTCTCCAGGTCCTCATGCGGACACGGCCAGCGGCTGCCAGAACCTGCAGTGTGGTTTCAGGGCCTGCTGTCGCTCTGGAGAGTGACAGTGCCAAGTAACGCTCTCCTAATATGTCACGTTTCCTTTTATATTGCACTTTATCCTGGGAATACCGGTTGCTGTATTTGTGTCACTTAAAAATGTTTCTGGATGAAACTGTAATTTTGCTTCTGTTGTTTCCATTTCCATCTATATTAAATGGAAATATTTTAGGAGGAGAAGGAAAACATAAAGTATGATAACAGATTTGTGTCTGAAAATGTACATTTTGGTTCCTTTTTTCTTCTTGGTTTGGAAAAATTAAAACTAGAGAAGCGTAAACGTCAAGTACTTTGTGTTTTCTGTAGTTAAGCTCTGTTTTGTCACAAAAGCTATACTGATTTACAGAAGTCTTTTCCCCCTGCTGTGTTTAGTTGATCCACCTATAATCAGCATAGTGTAGACTGACTGTTTAACTTGAGCAATATTTGTCATTTATTGGAGAGGGTGATGTGGAAAACGACACAGGAGGGAGTTGATCTCTGCTTCCTTTTACAGTGAAGTGACTGTTACATAGTCCTACTGTACATGGAGGACTTTTTCACTCCTCCTGTGTTATCTTGCCTTGATGTTCAGTTCACTGTTGATGCTGGCACAGCCACCATGAATTTACTGAGACACCAGCAAAGGATGTACTGACATAGGAATTGGTACATGATGTTGCAGTCTAGTCTTAACCATTTTGTCCGTAGTCACCACAAGCTTTTTGCTTTGATTTTTCTTTATGCACTACAATGTTGTGGGCAAAGAAATGGACCAATGTTCATATAAGAGGGATTTTTATTTATAACACTGAAGAGCTTTTAGAGAAGCTGAAAGGGGATTAAGAATAATAACCCTCAGATTGGGAGACGTCTGCTGGATAGTTAATCTTTAATCATTCTGCAGCAGGATTTCTTTGCTTGTTCAAAAGTCTTAAATAAGACGATCTATTGGAAATTTCCATCAACAGAACAATAAAATACCTTGGGGTTAAAAGCTCTGGTCATTTTAATTATTTTGCAAAATTAAGCAGATATTACAAATGTGACATTTCATTAAATATTAGTAGGGAACATACAAAGTCCAGTATACCGAGCTATCGGTTAATAAAATGCCTTTGTCCAAAACAACAGCCCTGCAATAAATCCTATTTTTGTGAAAATTGTAATTCTGATTTTGTTGGTGTAGATTGAGTGTGTGATTGTAGTGTAAGGCATTTCTATACATTTTTACTGTTCTGCTCTCCCATATGTCAACATAAATTAACAAAATATTGAAAATACAACTGAACATAAGGTTCAGAAAGGTGTTTTAAAGCCAGTTTATTGAATTGATGCACAAATATCAAACTGGCAACTGTATTAAGATTTACCTGACACATCAGCCATAACATTATGACCACTGACAGGTGAAGTGAAGAACAATGATTATATCATTACCGTGGCACCTGTTAATGGGGGGGATATATTACGCAGCAAGAACATTTGGTCCTCCAAGTTGATGTGTTGACGCAGGAAATGGGTAGCCAAGGCTCATTGATGCGTGTGGGGAGCGAAGGCTGGCCTGTGTGGTCCGATCCGACAGAAGAGCTTCTGTAGCTCAAATTGTTGCACACCAAGTACACCCCTTCATGGAAACGGTATTCCCTAATGGCTGTGGCCTCTTTCAGCAGGATAACGGGCCCTGCCACACTGCAAAAATGGCTCAGGAATGGTTTGAGGAACACGACAATGAGTTCAAGGTGTTGACTTGGCCTCCAAATTTCCCAGATGTTAATCTATTCGAGCATCTGTGGGGTGTGCTGAACAAACAAGTCCGATCCATTGAGGCCCCACCTCACAACTTACAGGACTTGAAGGATCTGCTGCTAACGTCTTGGTGCCAGATACCACAGCACACCTTCAGAGGTCTAGTGGAGGCCACACCTCGACAGGTCAGAGCCATTTTGGCGGCTAAAGGGGGACCTACACGATATTAAGCAGGTGATCATAATGTTATATCTGATCGGTGTACATACTATATTATATACACATTAGGTACAATAGTGTGTAAACCGTGTGAGTAATGCAATTACACAAAGTGACCAGCTTAAATAAAGCTAAAGCACACAGTGATACTGTCAGATGAGCGTCTCTTGTATCATGTGCGTACGAGTGAGGCCAGGTACACCCACACAGACAGGACATTACTAGGGTAGGGATGCACATACACAGCCAGGGCAAACTCCACATTTGATGCCTGAACATTGTGAACTCCAGTGCTGTACACGGCCTCTACAATGGGCCGGATCTCAGAGAATGGCAGATGCAGGGGGAACCCTGAAATCTAAAAAGAAAGAAAAAAAAAACCTAGCTGCAATTTATGAAAGGAATTTATTAACGTGACACCATGTGCTCTCTCCCAGACATTGTTTTCAGAGTAGAGAATATATCATCATATGATAAGATTGATGACATCATTCAGTGACTCAGTCTACTACCCTCTTTTTTTCCCATTCAGACTTACCCTTGTGTCTCCCAGCAGGCTCTGCAACTCGTGGCGGTGCCCCTCTGCCACGTCCCGCCCCCCGCTCAGCTCCAATTTGGGCAGGAACTGTTTCAGGGTGGTGGTGCAGTAGCGGTTCCAGCGGGTCGGGTGTCGAGGGCGCCACTCCATGATCTTCTCCTTCAGGATCTTCTCAATCCTATGGAAGAGTGAGATGTTAAATGTGTCTAGTGTGGAACCGTAGCCTAACAAATCAATGTGACACAGAGTTAGAACCAACTTGCCTGTCCTGAAGCTCGGCTGCAGTAGCTTTGTCTGTGTGCCGATATACGAGCTCCTCTGGCTAAAGAAAATTTAGGAGAAAATATAAAAAGGCCACTGAACATACAACAGGATTAAACAGAAATGTTGAACACTCACTTGAACACTTGACAGGCCAGGGTGAGAGAAGGATCGGGAGAAAAACGGCTTCCACATGTTGGCTTTTGTGAAGTCAAAACTCATCGTCATCGGTGACGTATATTGTTGAATGTTGAACCACACCTGGATAAAAATATAATTATCTGCTACAATCTTAAGGAAACCATTAAAAATGATGTCATGTTGTTGCTCTCTCTTCACTCACGTTGTCAGCGTTGACCAGGCAACCAACTGTTTGCAGTGGGCAGAAGGTGTCATACTGTCCATAGTACTGACCACTGCTGGGATTCCAGATCAGGTAGCGGCTCTGCTCATAAGTCAAGACATATGCTGTGGGTCCCTAAGAAATAGAGAGATCCAAAATCTTAGTCCTGCAAAGACGCAAAGGGTCTTCATTTTTTTTATGTCTCCTCTGGTTTACAAGGGATTGTTACACACCTCTGGTATAGCAGTGCCAATTATAAGCCAGGCTTTCTTTCCCATAGACAGGAAGTAGTTGCACAACAGTACGGCGTGTTCTTCTTCATCTCCTGCTAGGAGGGTGAGGAATTGCTAAAAACAAGAAGAGGAAACACGGGGTACTGTAAGACGGGCATCTCCCTCCTCTCGCCATCGCAATACCTCAGAGGATTGACTCACATCACAGGTGCTCCACAGGTCACAGGCACCAGAAAACGAAACTCTGTCTGGCAGAGATGGGATGAGCGAGACAAAATGGGCAACCAGGGCCTGCAGAAGGATAGAGTCCGTGTGTCACTACAGTAAATGCCATCAAATAAGAAATACAAGCGATTACTTGACATTGACTTCAATCAAGTGACTGACCGTGGCCTCCTGGGGGTTATTGGGGAACGCATCCAGTAACTCCTGCGGGGGGTTGAGCGGTCGAATGTAACGCGTGATGAAGACCGTCTTCCCATTGAGGTCTATGACGGTGGTAATGCAGGGCCGGTTCGGGTAGCCCTGTGCCGCGTCCTTCTCAAACCTCTCTGAAGCCTGCAGCAAACGCTCATCCTCTTGGCTGTCAAACTGCATAAAGAAGGCCAGAGGTTACAGCAGAGGACTGCAGGCCATCAATATGCCTTACCTAAGGCGACAGTTGAATTAGGTGAATAAAAAAGGCAGAGTGTTACCTTCACTTCTTTTATCTAGCACATGCAGAAGCGCAAAGGCAAATAAGTGACACAAAAGAACGACAAACATACGAACAAATGAATACATCGACGCATAATCACCTACATTTAAGAGCATGCACAACTAATTGTTTCACTACAAGTTGAAGGGTACGAGTTGACCTAAACTAACTTAGTTTGTTTCTCTGAATAGTCACGTGACTAATTCCATAATTTGCCACTTAATCAAACCATATTACATACTTTGTTGTCCTCTGTCACTAGACATGATCCATATTGTCCAGTCTCTCATGTGAACTGTCCCTTGTTTTGGTACAATATCAATGTTTATGAAATGAACTGAATGTGAACTAAGACAAACTAGCACAGTGATGCAGGCCAGGGCACTAAACAGCAGACAGGATCCAACCTTGTGTTGTGGCACTTTAACATTACTTACCTTTTCCCTAATAGACTCCCCAGGTGCCAGCTGAGGTTCAATGGTGATGAACAGTGTGATAAATACTCCCTCACTCAGGCTCCGCAGAGTATCATAACCACCAATAGTGCCGTGGGTCCGCTCCTTACTGTAGCCCAGCATCACTGCTGGTGTATTCACCTTGAATGTTCCATCAATCTACCCGATGGAAATAGCAAAAAATAAATAGTGTGCATTTCTTTTAGCAAGGCCACAACGCCTGTTTAATAAATACACAACGACACAGACTCTCACCCTGGACTGAGAATAAATGGTGCTGAAAGGAATCTTGACAGAGCCCAGCCAGTGCTTCTCTACCTGGGTGTGTATTGTTTTCACTTTGTCTTTGTCATTCTGAGGAGCAAAAGGTGTTCAGCAACGTAGCAAAGAACAAATAATGCAGTTCAACATGTCTCGCTATAATGATATATAATGTATAATATAAGAGGAAATTAAGAGTGTTTCACTCACCACTCCCGTTTCATAAACCACCTCGTCAAAAATGTTGATGAAGACTTCGTCTTTGACCGACTGCAAGTTTGCAGTGCTGTAGTCACCATTTGGGGCACTGTAGAGAAGAAGAAGTGGAACAGTTTTACATTTCAGCTAATTTGTTAGTGTAACTGTGTTAAGTGCACTTAGCTACCGTATCTGGAAAGAGCTGTATGTTTTGAAGTTATGTAAGTAGATGAAGAGGATTTGGAATTGGCCAAAAGTATCACCCACTGACCATAAAACACAGACAGCAATTTTGGAATGGAATTCCTTTTCCTGGAGCCATTTCCAGTATTTTACAGCATGCGTACAACTTCCCCAATGTTCCAAGTGTAACAGTGGTCAATATTTCTGATTAAAGCTGTGTCAGGTAGTTAGAAATATTTACCATAAAATACAAAAGTCAGACCATGAAATAATCAGTTGTCACCTAAATGGCAGCTGCAGCTCCTCGTTCCAGCAGGGGTTTGGGCCATCAGCTGTGGTTGTTTGGAGCACTGTGCGCTGGAAGGAAACTTCCACAAAGGGCTTCACTTGTACCTACATCCCACCAATAACAAGCACACAAAACAATATAGATCACATGCCAGTGAAGATGTGGCTGCCAATCAGCTGTAAACTACAGTTCAAGTGTGTTGTACCTGGCTGAGGAGCCAATCACTGCCCTGCATGGCACTCTGAGACGTCTGTCCTGATTTACTGGAATAAAAACCAATGTTCTGTCAGGTAAAAGAACACTTGATTCTTATTTCTGAGAGCAAATGAGGATTTTGACTCTTGTCTAAACTATTCCACTACTCACTTGCTCTGGGGCCTGCGGATGGGGACGTCGTAGGCCCGGATGATGTTAATCAGCAGTTTAACGTCTCCGTCAGACAGATTCTGAGCTGTGACCTTCTTTCTTTCTATCCTCTGAGGTTTCAGCGGCCGCTTGGGTTCAGCCAGCTTGAAAAGGTTTATTCCCAGAATCCTGATTGTCACAACAAACAGCTGTTATTATTTAGTCAACAACCTACAACGGACTGCAAACTGTTCATGTAAACTGACAACACACTGAATGCAAATCATTCATTGAGAGATTAAAAACATTTTGGTAGTTGCAAAGTGTGGGATAGGATTATTACCACCAACAGTACGCAGTCCTTCCAGGTATTTGCAATTTTATGATCACAATACTAACTCGGCATTTTCATTTTCTGAGGCACAGAGGACTACCAGGAAGAGGATTGCTTCACTTGTTTGAAGAAAGGAAATACACTAACTTGTTATAGGCAAAGGTCCCTTGGTGCCTTGCAAAGTGTTTAAGCATGTGTTGCTGTAGTTGAAGTGGATAAATCAGGACAAGCACATTATTAACAGTGTTATTTCATGAGAAATACATCCACTGTACTGTGCTGTTACACTTTACAGTAAGCTGTCTTTCAGTATAATAGCAAGCAAAGCTAGATTAATAGCTTCCCTTAGTTCTGTGCAGTTAGAAATCTATAATATTGTTATAATAAGTAAATATTATAACTATTATAATTCTATATATTACGTATTAAAATTCTGGTTAGCAAGATATATCAGGAACATGTGTAGAATTAGTCATTTTTACCGATTCATGCAATTTTACAGCAAACAAAAACAGATCAAACTCTTTTGGTGAAATCATCCTTGCAAAATCCTGACAGGACTGAATACTACACAAGATCTATCGTCACTACTGTACTGGTACTGCGGGTTGAAACTAAATGGAGATACAGAGGCACATAGGGGTGGGAGAAAAAGAAAGAAACTTTAAGCACATACCCTGAACCTGCACCACTGTTAAAAAACGTGAACAGCAGAAGAATAACAGAAAGATGGAACAGAAAAGATTATAACATTCACTATCAATAATGAAAAAAAGGCGCCAGGTAGCACCCAGCTGCGTGACTGACGTTGGCATACAGTATTATTTCTGTTATCAGGTCCACATGTCGTGAAACCTGCTCTAAAACGCTGCCTTGAACGGTTCCAGAGGAGAGTATTACTCAGCCAGGGGAATGTAGTGTTGAGTTCAAAATCAAATAGGCCGAAGCAGCGTTGGGCCAAGAAACATACTTCCATCAGTCATATTTATAGGCCCTGTTCACTCTTTCTGATAGGCTGATTTGGCTGTTGATCCCACAGTTCAAAGTAATCCAAGTTATCACACCTTTCCGTCACAACGTGAGCAGGGAGTTAAGGCACTCTTTGTCATTTTATAATTCTTTTGGACAAGAGGAACAAGCGTAGAGTATGTACAGAGATGAAAAATTACAATATGGAAAGTAGCACTCTGTATACAAGCTTGAAATACTACCAAGAAAGAAATATTTTACAGTAACATGCATACAATAAACATGAATAAAAAATGTCAGGTGTTAAAAAGTGGGAGAGATTATTTGGTCAGTTATTGATGCCTGGGGGAGTGTTTACCCAATGCTTGGTATCTCCTCTTCTATCACCAAGTCGGACGGAAGGTAGTGATGCTTGGCGAAAAGGAATCTGTTGATGACCGACTCTCGGATCTGTGAGAGAAATGACAAGTTTTTCCACTTACATCAAACACAATACAAACACGTTTACATCAGATGGGCTACTCACCTTCTGGAGATATTTGGCTACTAAGGCTCGGTGTGAATCCAGGTGTTCTTTAGTGTCAATTAGATCTCCTTCTTTCAGTCTCTTCTCATATTCCTGGAATCATTTTTAACAAAAAGAGAGACAAAAAAAAAGAAGAAAAGAATTTGCCTCATGCAAATCTAATGCGTCCTCAATCTAATAATATTCCTCAAATTAGCAAATATTTGGAAGGCTGACCTGGAACACCTTATCAGTGACCTCCGTCTCCAGAGGAGGAACACACTTGTAATTCCGAAAGTCTGCAACTTCCTGGTTCCTGAGCCTAAGCAGGCGAAACCTTTTGGACCTCTCCAACTCTTCATCCGTCACAAAGTTAAACTCCTCCTGCAGCTGTTCTAGACGGAAGTACTCTGGAGCTATGACCTCTCCGCTGCTGGCCACCTGGCGAACCACAGGTAGAGAAAGAAGCCATGTTTTCATCATAAAACTTAGAAGCAGGATGGTTGATGAGACCTCTTGCTTATGCACAAGACTGTATTCTGATACCCACTTTTAGCAGCTGCATGATGGAGGCATTCTTTGGATCGTTGGGGTCCAGTCGAGACTGCGTGGCCCACTCTCCAATTTTTTTCATGTCATATAATCCAGACGCCCCAATATAAGTGACAGCATCAAGACGGGCCAAGCCACTAAAACAAAGACAGGAAGTGATTAATACAGCTAAAGACCAATTAGCACGGGGTAGTTTGTTATATAGACAAGGTACAAAGTTTAGGGACTTAAAGGAAAGCATTTTGCCATGTTTTAGACCATAAACTGCACACACAATAGCCACTGGCTGCAGCATATTTTAATGTGATGTGACACTTAACTTGCAGAGACCTTCCTCAGAGAGATGCATACAGGTGCATGTAGGAAGCTCTGACATCAATGTTTTGGGAATTTGCATTAAAAATGAATGAGCCTTGAGATTCATTAAACAGCTATGTTATCAGACAATACAAACAATAAGCAATCACGTGAATGTTCGTGACACGGATATTTCAATATGAGATTAATGTCGCTGTCGACGGCATGAATAGAGAGGGTGCTTCGGAAACTTCCCCTGCTGCATAACCTTTGATGCAAAAATAAAGCTAAAAGTTTAACATGAATAATTACCTATGTTAAACAAGTTTCAAGTCTGAGCAAGCTGCCAAGTTTATATCACGCTGGCATAAACTGAAGCCACAGGCTGCCTGCAGGGTAAGAAAATGCATTCATGAATATAAACACCTTTGGTTTGGTTTGGAAAATGGCCAGCAGTGATCAGAGTCATACAAGAGAAGCAATTCATGGGCTAAAGCATGCAAAACCGCCAGTATGATCCTTTAGGTGACATTACCTGTGTATGCCGACAGGCTGCTGAGACACAGGAGGGGCGAGCAGTACGCCATCCTCCCCAATCCCCCAACAAACGCAGCACGACAGCTTCCCAGAGGTCAACAGGGTCAGTTTTTTACTGCCGTCGGCCTCAAAGGAGAGGGGCACGTCTGCCGAGGCATACGAACAGGATGAGAGGCAGGAAGCAGGAGCCTGAGATAACTGAGAGGTCCCCATCCAACAATGTGAGGGCTATGAATCATATTCAAAGATAGATGCTGCCCTTGGAGTGGGAATAGAGTTGTGTGTTTCAGGTCTTGTTTTTGTCTTTTTAATCTACTTTAACTAGTCTTTAGTCTAGCTTTTATTTAATTATTTATTTTCCATTTTAAAATTATTATTATTATTATTACAGCTTTCTAATATATTTTATTACATTTTCATGATTCTCATTTTCTCGCATGTATTGGACTCAAGCCCTTAAAATGTTTGTTGTTGTTTTTACAGTCTACACTTGTTCTGTCTGACTTATTCTGTCTTATTATTTTATCATCTGTGAAGCACTTTGACCTGCACTAACCTGTATGAAAGGTGCCATACAAATAAAGTTTGATTGATTGATTGAGCTATAGTCAAATTAAGGCATTTACCACTTCCTACACCCTCGTGGTCGAACATCACTCTCTGGTTACTGCTGAACTCAAATTCCTCAAGAGGGACGTTGGCCGTCAGAACTGAGGGCTCTGGCACTGGAACAAACACTTGAGCCAGCAGGGAGCACGATGAGCCAATCTCCTCAAACACCTACCCATGCAAAGTTCACACACAGGCAGAAATGAGGAAAGAATACAGTTCATTTAGTAATCTATCAAGCAGATGTGTGGATTAGACAACGTGGCAGCACGCTAAATCTTTCCATACTGTACCTGCAAATTGATGCTTTGGGGACAGTTAACTATCTTGAGATTGAAAATCTGGCCAAAGTGGACTCTGAAATCGGTGTTCAGGGAGCGGCTGTCCGTTCTGGTAACTTCTTTGTCGTTGTATAGGATCTTGATGAAAAGAGAGCGCCTTGCAACGTCCGCCCTTCGAGCTATTTCAGCCCTACAAGGTAAACAAACGTGATGAAAAACATCCACAGTGCCACAAACAGTGTAGTCCAGAATTCATTTCAGATTTTGGGTTATCATCTCATTTTTATCAAAACAAGACATAAGTGGATTTATTTCTATATTTCAACAAGTTCGAATATCTTCCCCTTACTTGCTGTTTCTTACTTGTTTTTGAGGAGAGCCAGACTCTCTGTGTTTCTGCTCTTACCTCGGGCAGAGTTCACTGGCAGTGATGTTTCCAGATGCAGACAGCTCCGGGATCAGGATGGACTCTCCTGGTCTCCTGCGTATCCTGGAGGCTTTCTCTCTGACACGCTGCTCTATAGAATCAAAGTCCGGCCTCTCTGGAGGCTCCGGCTTTGGGGGGCCTTCTTCAATGGGCCCTTCTGACTCGCTCATCTCCTGGTCTTCGTCTTCTTCTTCTGTGTCATCCTGTGCCTGGCCTTTCTTCTTTTTTCTCACCTTCTTTTTGGCTTTCTGAAAACAGCAACCATAGGATGTGTGTGTTTTGATATACATGTGTATATATATTCACACATGGTACAATGCTGTCTTGATTTCAAACCAGAATTTGAACTTAATTTATTTATTATTATCATGAGACAAAATAACCGATAATTCTATTTAATAGATTTTGCTTGTACAATAATATGCTGTATGTTGTTAGGTGTAAGAAAGGGACTAACTACCACTTACTAAGCTAAGCAAAATAAATATTAAGTAGGTAGATACTATAGCCCGACTCATATTGGATTGTTGAGGCTGATATCATTATTTAGAAGTTAAAAAAATCCTTATATAATATCGACTGATATGAGCCTAGCCAATTTATCAGTCTAGCTCTAGTATTTACCCGTTTCCTTCTCCAGAGCTTATACTCCCCCAGCTGTTTCTTGTACTCGGCCAGCTTTCTCTGGTAGTCCTCCTCGCTCTCTGCCTCCAGTTGCACAACCTCTGCCAAGATTTCATCTTCGTACTCTCGCTCATCTGACGCCCGGTCCACATTCTCTCTGGAGCAAGCAACACAGCACATTAATGTCAAGGGTACAAGGATCTGTAGAACACTATAACCAGAAAATACACACTTTACCCAGCAAGCATTTGTTAGGGATAGTGGCGAATATGCACTCTTTATAATTAAAAATGCCTCCTTAAACAAGATTTACATGCAGGCTGAGATAGATTTGTAAATGAGTTTCTTCTGAAATGTATTAAAGTTCTGTGGAGCAGAACCAGCATATGAATGAGCACAGACATGGGCCAAATAGATTTACTTCCTGAGGTAGAGCTTGTAGGGTGTGTTGGTGAACTTCTGAAAGTCTCTCAGGGCCTTCATCTCCTTCCACACTTTAACTATGTTCTTCAGCAGAGTCCTGTCTTTCTCCTGCTCGCTGTCTCGCAGCTGCCGAGTGTTCCTAGGATATTCAGAGGGAAAACACGGTGCTTGAGGGTAGGGCACCCGTTTGTAGACTGAACAGGACTTGGATGGAACACAATCTGAGGAACTCACCTAATCTCTAAACTGTACTCAGATACCCTCTGCTGCATGGCTTGAGTGAGGCTCTGCCCGCCATGGACCTCAAGCATATTCTGCAGTGCACTCCTCAATCCATTCAACTACAGCACACAGGAAACCCCAAACACACCGGATATATATGTGGCTTATTTGAATAATTTATAGACAGTTGAGACAGTCAGCTAATGACATTTACCTTGTCAGTAAGATGTCCTGTAAGATTATTGTGCTGCCTGGTGAGGTACTGATCATACAGCTGAGCTAGACGAGCCCCCAGGACATGTTCGCGACTGAAGAGTGGGTGATGGGAGAAGATCAGCCCAGAGACATCAACATCAAGCTGGTAGTCTCCCTCAGGGTCCACTACACCAGCGATATACAGATTTGCATACTTAGACTTCAGTGCCTGGGGGACAGAACAGCATCATCCACATATGACGACGGGATCGTTTCATTCAAAATATTAAAAGTCTTTTTTGGCTTTCATGAATCATTGTGAAGATGATGCAACACCAGATTATGTTGTATATTACGCCTTTTTCATGGAGATTATTCAAATTCAAGCATATTCCTAACCTTGAAAACATTATTGTCAAAATAAAGCATTTTCCAAACTTTCAAGACTTTGTACGAACCCTGTAAGTATGGGCATAAGCTTAAAGAAAGCATGACATAGTTGGCAAGATTGATAGCTCCGTCGGAGAATGCTGTAATGAAAAGCCACGCGTGACAACAGTGTAACAAGGTAACAATCAAACGTGCTATATTACAGTTAGAATCAGATCACAGTGAAAATAATGCACATTCAAGAGTTGAAAGGAGCAATTAAATCGATTTATCTAGTAGCATGTAGGTCCACTGTACGTAAAAGAGACTAACATAATATTTTGATGGTTTCTGCCTGATATAATTTGTAATGACGCAGCATATTTCTCAAAATCTTTGATCGAACGATGATATTTAAATCACTTAATCGTGAATTTTGAGCTGTAAAATAAATTATATCACCGTACTGTGACTGTATCCATGTGTTCAATCACAGCCTGAAGCTAGGGAGAGTGCCACAACTGTGGAAAACATCCTGCGTGGTACCAGTGCCAAAGACACCGCACCCCACCTGATGAAGACCTTGGAGAGGCTGGTCCTTGCCCATCTCCATCTTAACACGACATCTACGGTTTCAAATCAGCCCTGACCCTGCAAGGCCACTGCTGAAATAGAGTTGACTGGTTGGGACCTGTCTATGTCATGAAATTCATATATAAAAAATTTAAATCAGTGTCCGTCTCCGCTGTGTCCCCTGCCCACACACTACGTAGCCACGACGCCATGCTTTCGCCTGTGTTGTTCCCTCACTGTAGCTTTTTTTTTAAATGCTGGGAGAGAGGGTTTGAGTTGAATTTGAGGGTGGAGCTGCACTTTAATACTGTCAGATATTAAATATTCTCATGAGTCCCATCAAAAAGAAGAGACTGTTAATATTAAGTGACAACCAACTGTGGAGGGTCTGATCTAACTTTGTAGTGTTTGGACAGAAGAAATAATATTCTTGCCGAATCCAACGTGTCAAAAACTCAAGACTTCTTCATGTCCTAAAACCAGCCTATAGGCAGTAGACCATGGTGCATTGTGGCACACTACAGCTCTGACCAGTATTAGATAAAGTGCACATCAAGTGCACTGTGAGTTGGCATTTTCCTGCCAGGAAATACATATAAAAACTAAAATTCTATTTCAATTGGTTAAAATGTAACTTTAGAGCTTGTATGTCTTTAAATGCCCATTTGGAGTTTTGATGTAGCTGTATATTGTGTGTAGAGATGATATCACAGATGTGTCAGCCTCCTCCTCTGCTCTATTCCCTGATAACAAACGCCCCCACCACTCTCCCTGTTCCTTTGTACCAAATGCCAAACTGCCCTTTTGCTTTTTTCAAAATGGCAAAGGGGTTAGAGAACACTGAAGTCTGAGGGCGCCACAACACTTTCAGTGTATGGATGTGCACGGTGCTTTAGATGTGGCAAATTAATGGAGTGATCGATGTGAGAGTCGCAGTGGGCGTGTGTCTGACCTTCCTGTACACAGTGTGCAGTGCGGGGTCCAGGTCCTCCTCCATGTGGAAGAGAGGGGGCCTGGTGGATGATTCCTTTATGGGGTCAGGCAGAGCCATGATCCTGCCGTCATCTCCAAACCACTTCTTTCCCTTAATACATCATTAGAAAAAAGATGGATTTTAACTAGATAAAGGTTAAAGGAGTCAGAGTGAAACTGCTGAGCTGCCTAGCATGTTGCCTGAGATTACCTCCTCCATTTTCAAAATGCGGTTCTCCAGAATGTTCTCATTGGTCGGGGATACAGGAGGCCTCTCCCCTACGTACAGACCCTCGTCCTCCAGATAACGAGGCTTCATGTTCTCAGGCAGTTTAATGGAGATTGGGACTGTGACAATGATAGATAAAGGCAGTTCAAGATTGAAGATATTAAAGATAGTTAATGTCCTGAGCAGAATATTAAAGCTGACATTAGATGTATTCAGTATGAAAGCTGTGGATGCGAATCAGCTGGTTTTGTACAGAATACCTGTTCGAAAGCTTGGCATGAAGAGGAGCTCACTTTCTCGCTGAACACGTTTTCTGTACCCAACATACTCTGCTTTCCTCACTTCCAGGAAGTCCTGGGTCGACTGTTCGATGACGAATAAATCCTCTTCATCTCGCACAAGA
>JAVQJF010055049.1:0-28349 GCA_036023855.1 Gadopsis marmoratus | reverse complement strand
AATGTGATTACAGACAAATGGGCACGGTGTTAGCATAATATTGGCAAAATTAATTAGGGAAGTTTATATTTTTATTTTTGATTTAACGGTGAGGAGGGGGGCGGGGTATTTGATCATATTTACCCGTCAAACAAATAGTACCGTCGACCTTACGTCTTGCGTCATGACTAACGTACTTCCTCTCCGCACTTCCTTAGCAGCGTGCTAGCTGCTAGCTGCTGTGCTGCATGCCGTCCCCCGTGCCCATGACTGAGTAGTTTCAGATATGATGAGCGGTAAGACGAGCGCGGTAATTACCGGGGTGTGCGGAGCCCTTTTCATAGCATACTGTGTTTATTTTGACAGAAAGCGGCGGAGCGACCCACGCTTCAAAGAAAAGCTACGTGAACGTAAGTGTTTGAGCTGGAGGGAGCAGAGGACGTTAGCTCGGTCAGCTTAACGCGCAGCAACGGGAGCACGTGACGTTAGCTTCCATGTGGCCGACAAACCGCTAACTATGTATCAAAGTCTTAATAGACACAGTGCTATTGTCTTTTTCATTTTATTTTATACGCTCACAGCATAGAGTATTAACATTTACTCTTGACTTATAAGTTGCCTCCGCTAGGTTACGTCGCAGGACACACGAGTCGTAACGTTAGCTAGCTGCTCGACTTGTGACCATGTGTTTCTCGACGTGTGCAACAGCAGACCGTCTAAAGTCCCGTTTGTGTTGCAGGTAGAAGAAAGCAAGATGTTTCGAGCGAGAAACCTGGACTGTCCATGGTGAGTTGGGACAAATGTGAAACCATCCATTTCAGAATATTGTGGTCTACTGGCGCTGAAGTGTCCATTTCTGACACATTTCTGTCTTTTGACTTTTAAGCTTCCTGACATGAAGGACGCCGAGGCGGTTCAGAAATTCTTTCTGGAGGAGATCCAGCTGGGAGAGGAGCTCCTGTCACAGGGTTAGCTGCACGTCTGCGCACTTTAGACAGCCATAAAATACGTGAGCTTGTGTGCGTGATGCACAAGATGCATCTGTAGCAAATAACGAATACAAATGTAAATCATTCAGGGACACTACTTTGTGCTGCACTCTGCGTCTTCGTGTATGCATCAGCTGTAGCACTTTGTCCAGTTTTCAATAGGCGAGCAAATTATTTCCAAACACATCAGCCATCTGTAACTAATCCACTCCTCTTCCCATAACCTGCTGACCCCTCTGTCTCACTTCCTAGTTTTCTAACCCTTTTCTAACCCTAACCCAGGTGAATTTGAGAAAGGTGTGGACCACCTGACCAATGCCATTGCAGTATGTGGTCAACCTCAGCAGCTGCTTCAAGTGCTCCAGCAGACGCTGCCGCCTCCAGTCTTCCAAATGCTGCTCGCCAAACTGCCCAGCATCAGCCAGGTGAGGATTTCCTGCATCTCCCGTTAAAATCTCAGTGTGACGGTTTTGTTGCGGCGCATCCTTAATAAACCCCCCAGTTGCTATTTGTGGTCTCTGGGACAAGAAAGGGTGCAAGATCAATCTTAGATCCATCCAAAGCTAAGAGCCATGTGTCGGTAGCTCTTGGCTATTTCACCTCTAAGACAGAAATGCTAATTTTACTCACGTTTAGCTGTTTACACTTTTTGGTACAACCTCTGACAGATATCCCCCCCCCCTATTTTTCAGCGAATCATCAGCGCTCAGTCTTTAGCAGAAGATGATGTTGAATGAATGTGTGCGAGATGGAAATATGCTGTCACTATTCCGTAAAGGGATTGTTTGTTTGGTATGTGCGACTGCGGTAACTTGTGTGCGAGTTGTGAGTCTGACCATGACGGCGCTCGACCTTTGGACATCGGATGACCATAGTCTCCCCCTGTCATGGCACTCCGAGGATAAAGAACTTCCCCAAGGTTACGTTTCTGGGAAATGTTAAACACATTCCATCTTTTTGTTCTAGTTCCCACCATATGTTTTCTAGCCTATTGTATTTATTTCCCTGAAAGTAATTTTGTGTTATGTTTTGGGGGGGTTAGGAGATATGTACTAAATAAAATACTATGGTATGTAAATGATTGTTACATATTGCTGTGTTAATATACAATAATGTGAAATCTACACTGAACACTTGTTTGTGGAACATTGTCAAGTTTTCTGAAATTTATTTTGCAATGTTATTTTTATATTCCAGTCTGTCCTATCTGGATGTATTTTTGTGTGTAAAATTAAATCATTAACACACTTTTTTGACTTTCTGATTATCCATTCACCAGTAGATGGCAGTAGCAATACACATACAGGAACATTTGCATTTAAACCTCCGAAATATAGTGTGGGTTGTTTTTTTTAAACAATGTTATTCCTATTTGGAAAGCTGGTCATTTTTGCTGAATAGAAAGTGTTGCATGCATATATCAAGGATAAATATTTCTCAGGATTTAAAAAAAAAAAATACAACTGAACAAAATAATTTGTACCAGAAAGACGAAGGACGGCGGTGTGACGCAGTCTCGTGGGACTAAATTGCTTGGCTCGATATGTGTGTGTATAGATATAGATATATATAAGTGCAAACAAACCCTTAACCGTGTTGATGAATCCTTAGCACTGGTTAACAAAACACAAGACTCTGCCAGAACGAGGTTGAACTGCCATCTTGGGACAACAGTATCTCAGTTTGCAGCCGGCACGGTGGCTTTATTGTGTGGAGCAGCGCGTAAAGGAAGGGAGCAGGTCGGGTTGAAAGTGTGTCTCCAGGAGGACAAACTGAGCTGTAATTATTTTTATCCCAGCCTGCAGCTGTTCCTCTAAGAGCTCTCTGGCCGGAGCGGCCCGGGGCCTCGAGGTTGCCAGGAAACGAGAGAAGGGGGGGGGGGGGGATAGTTTTTCTACATTAGGAATGAAAATTGAACCGCGGCCCCGAAATGTCGAGTTGAGGGCTAAATGGCAGACAGTGTTCCATTTTCCATGCTTCCGTGCAGGCGTTTCTTCGGCGCTGCTGCTGTTTTCGCCGTTTGGTGGAAAATGAGAAGCCTGTCAGGAGGCGCGCAGAAGAAGAAGTAGTGACCCGTTGTTGTTGTTAATCTGCCCTTTAGGGAGAAACATCCAACTGTGCTGGGAGGTGAAGCTGGAGCTGCGGTCTGCTGGGGGACAGGCTCAGGCTCAGGCTCAGGCTCAGGCTCAGGCCGCTGGCCTGCTGCTGCTGCTGGACAGCGCTGATTCCAGGGTGACGCAGCAAATCTCTTGTTCTGGTCTAAAAACAAAGCTCGTGCGCGCGTCCTCAGCGCCCCGAGTGGAATATTAATATAATCAATTATGTGTTTGCTGGAGTTCCTTTAACGTAGTGTCATTCTTTGAATTGCGTCCCCGCTCTGTTCTGAGCCTGTCTGACTGGATTATGAGTCAGCGCTTCATATCTGATGAAGAAATGGGGGGGAATGAAGTCCCTCTTCCTGTGCAGTAGGGGGAGCTGTTGCTCCAGGCAGTGTTTGCAGACTTGTTACACTGAAGGACATGTGAATGGAGGGAGCCGAGAGCACAACAGTTCCAGTTGACAGCAATAACAATGGCCGCCCCTGCAGCACAGAACCCATGTGCTCAGGAGGGGTGATTTCTAACAGTTTGTAATCCTTTCTTCTATTGTGCTCACGGTGACAGATACAGCCTGCTCCTTCATTACAGGTGCAGGAAATAAACTGTTATTGACGGCAACATTAAAATCCCAGGATTAGGCAAAGGGGGTCTCCAACCAGTTAGGACCGATGCAGGCTGCCTGCCGCTGCAATTTGTTTGCATGGATTCTGATCCTATGTCAAATGTTGTATTGGGAATATTATAATCACTTGAGCTCCACAACTCATTACTGGAAATCCTGTCAGCAAATTATCCACGGCAGTAATTACCTTTACTGTGTTATTCCAGTTTGTGAGTTTAAATGTCAGAGCTTGATTACTGCTCTGCATACCGAGTGCCATGCATACACAGATTGGGTGTCTGACCGGTGGAGATGTCTGGTTATGTAGGAGGAGCAGCTGTGTTTGGGAGTTTAAGGCAGCCAGAAATAACTCTGTTGTATGTGGTTGCTATGGCAGCTTCACGTAGCTCAGCGGACTCTCTGCTGCACTCGGGTCTACATTTGAGATCCGCTGAGTGTTACCTGTGAGCAGTAACCTACTAGGGAGGTATTTGCTGCCTGGACTGTTAAACAGAGGCGTCCGCGGAGGCCTGGAGTCCTCCTGCGTATGTGCTTTGGAACATGTTTTTCCACCACCTGACGATGCTCAGAGTCCCCCCTGTGTGTGCCCTGTTGCTGATGTCATGGCTGCGGTGCCAGAGTCTGCAGCCTACTGTACGTTGTCATGGAGAGGGCAGGCTGGGGAGAAACATGAGATGTGTCCGGGCTGTTACAGCAGCTATAATGAAGACTCTCTCCTGCACTGCCACTTGTGTGCACGGCAGCAACACAGTATATTAATTACCCAGCGCCTTCTCTGTGTCATTCACCAGTGAGGGAGGGAAGGAGAAACATTTCCACGGCACGTCCTTAAAATAAAGCAGCGCTGTACGTGCTCGGAGTATTAACTTCCACACAGATGACCCATTTTTCCATCTCAAAGGGTCAGAGGATGGGTGGAAAAGAAGAGAGGGGTGGTGAGGCGGGAGGGGGGCAGCAGTGGAGCCAATCACGTGAATCTAAAGCAGGCTACAAATCCTGGTGGACTTCTCTTCCTCTGTGGGGCAATGCCTTACTGTCATCTGATTTTCCATTTCTCTGCTGCTCTCGCCGTGCTAATTGAACTTTGTCTGCTGCCCTCCCTCCATGTGTAGTCCCAGCCTGTCTATTCGGCTCTGTTGTTTACATTCCCTGAAAGTGTGAGCTGCAGCCCCCCCCACCACCCAGCCTCCAGCCTCCAGCCTCCACCTATCTCCTCATCGCTAGATCCCCGATAAGGCTGAAATTCAATAGCGCTGCTCTGCCTGAGAGAAGTATAAATGCATCACGTGACCTGTGAATTCCTGTTTATGTGGGGCATTTTCATATTTTGGTGTGGTAACGAGCCTGTGTTGGAGCTGACTTAGTCATGAATGGAGACAAAGGGGAGGTTAGCAGCAGAGACGAATGAGAGAAGAAGTATGCCACTCAGCATCCGTTCTCATCTGTCACCAGCATTATCTGTGCAATCTATGCCAGGAGTGAAACTAGAAGAGGGAAGTGACACATACACTGAGCAGCAGGGTGAACAAAGGGTTAACTAAGCAGCAGACTGTGTGCACAGTTATTTTTTCCCTCCCTCCCTCTCCCTCTCCCTCTCTCTGATCTGCCTTCCTGTCTCACAGGCTGTGCAGTGCAGTGGCTTTGAAAATTGAGAGTCAGACAGGCTTGTTTTGCATACTGTGGGTCTCCTGCATTGACTTGTAGCAAATCCCTGCCCTCGGGAGGCATGTCAGAGGGGATTAATGGGAGGGCTGGGGCCTCACAGAGATTCCCATTGTCGCAGACCAGGCCTGCACTGTATTTTCATCTCACAGAGTGAGAAAAGAGTGAGCAGGTGGGGTGGTGCTGGTGGAGGGAGGATTGAGCTTGTGTGAGTGTGTGTGTCAGTGCAGGGGGTGGGGGGGGGAGGTTATACAGTGGTGTTATTTCCCTCTGCCCTGATTCTTTTGAGCTGAGCTGAAGGGGGGGGTGTAAATCATGTATTTGGAGGGGCGGGGTAGAAGGAACTGGAGCTTGACTGAGCTCAAAACAGGGAAGAGAAGAGAAGGGTTGAGCGGCCATGCTGCTGCACAGGAAACTGGGGGCCGGGGGCAGAGGAGGAACTGTACGAGCTACAACAACCGTGCTGTGGTGCTCTGGGGAATGTGGGGCCTCCGCAAGAATGTAGCAATCCTCTACTTCCGCTCTGTTCTCTCGCTTTTACCAAGACAAATGGTTTTCTGCTGCAGACTGCCACTAATAATGAAATATTAATAATAATGTGGTAATGTGAAGTGCTATTTCACAACAGGCTGGTAGGGATTGGTTTCTCAGGAGGTGCAAAGCTTGGAAACTGGAAACCAGCCCTCCACTTGCAGCACAGGACAGTCAGATCCACATGTAGTCTAGGCTGAAATGTATCTTTTTAAATGAATTTGGAGCATACGCGTATTCACTTTCTTGCCGAGAACGAGATGATTACCCTGCACACCCTTTAGAGGTGTTGGTGCAGGTTGCTACCTTTGGACGGAGCCTGGCTACCTGTTGCGTGTCTTTATGCTAAGCTAACTGCTGCTGGCTGTAGCTTAATTTCTGGCGTACAGGCATGAAAGCGGTATTGATCTTCTCATCTAACTTATCTGGCAAGAATAGAAGCAAAATAACTGCATTTCCCAAAATGTCAAACCATTCATTTCAGACTCGCCTCCTTCAGCGTGCCACAGTTTGAGTGTGATGAAGCCTTTCACTTGCACCATTATACCATCAGCTCTTTATTTCTCTCCTTATTTCTCCGTGTTGTTTCTCTTCTCTCTCTCTCTCCCTTGGCGCTCCAGCCCTTTTATTTCTCCCACACCTGCTATGTTTTATGGCAACAATAAAGGGGACCTTAACCTTGAAACACGATCGAGAATTCCCAACTCCCACACCTACAATCATCTGAAAAAAGAAAAGGGGAAAAAACATCACTTCTGCTCCCCTTTATGCACAACGTAACCTTGGTGTAACTTTTGTATTTTATCATATTTTCTTGGGCTCGCAGAACTATGTTGCCGTCTCACCCAGCAGCTCGGCAGCTACAACCCACTCGTTCACCCCGAGAACTACAAAGTGGGTTTGACGCCTTGCATCTTGTGCAACCACGGCCTTTGAAGACTTTGGCTTTGAGCGCTGTGTCTCATCAATTCCCTATGCAAAGCTAAACTTTAATCTGAGGCGGGCACATAAGGGGGTAGCTTATCTGCCCCACTCGTTTAATATTCTTCATTCATGCACGCTATTTTTATGACAGCCTGTGCACGCAGAACTATTTTGATGTTTATGTTACCATCTTCAGTCTGCATATGGATGTGTGTGCGTGCTTAGTGATGACAGTACAGTAACTTCTGAACTTTACACGAGGGACAGAAAGCACTTGTTGCTTTTGCAGGATGCATGAGAAGCGATGGACCCAGCTTGTAATGTTCTGCGTGAAAGTTAAAAGCTGCCATAGAGGAAGGAAAACATCTATCTGATCACGAGTCTGGCTCGTCGTGGGTCTTTCTGGATCAAGCGATTGGTGTTAATTCATGTTCTCAACAGGAGGGAGAGCGGAATGCAGGAAATAGAGCGAAACAGATATCCCCCCATTTCCAGTCTACGAGGGAGCCGCGCCATAAACTGAGTGGTACTTATCGCAGCAAATTCCTGACTTATTTGTCATCTGGGGCCCTGGATTTGTCACATCAAATCTGCTTTTCTCAATGAACTGGGGAGGGAGATTAGAGGCTCATAGTCAGTGAGATAATAACGGGCTTTGACTCTCAAATGAAAGACCTCGAGAGGGTGACGTGGAGAATAGAGTCACGTCGGACGCAACATCTGATTCTCACGCTGCGACCGAAGCTCTTTTTCTGTCCTTCTGGAAATATGATTTTCCTCTGACCCCCCCACTCCGCCCTCAATCCATTTGAAATACTGTTCGGTGAACCTAAGCCGCCGAGCCACGCCGCTCTTTCCTATCCTTCAGCTTTTCACTCGCCGCCAAATCCTCTTCAAGGCTGACATGATCCGCCATGCAGCCAATTTCACTATCAATGTAAGATGAGAGCAGTGGTTGTTCCATTCTCTCTGTCTGATCGCCTTACATGTAATTGATTGGACTGTTCTCCCAATATTCTCCCCATTGCATCTCTTGTATTTCAGCCCTCAGCACTAACTGTGTCCGAGGTTTTTCCTCTCCTCCACGCACTTTTGATTTATGTCAGCATAGCGCCATGTAAGCTCACAGTAACATCTCCAGTTTGCTTTGGGATTCATCTGAGCTCCACGAATAGCCTCCATCTGACCTATTTTGCACTAAAGCCTTGATCTCCCTCCCATGTTTGTTTGGAGTCTATTTGATATTATTGCCTAAAACATGAGCGGCTTGTTATGGTGGTTTTCAAACCGCAGTACTACTTTCATTAGCATGTGAAAGGCTTGTTTTGATATCCTTATGTAGTTTGAGGTGTTTCTCTCCATAAATGATTTCATAGGGTGGGGGAGTCAATAACGCAGATACGTTCTTTATCATTTAGCTTCACCCAGAAAGCCTGGACTTGATTTGAATTTAATGGACTTGTAGATGATTAATAAATCAATTATTGGAGACTACAGCATATGAAGTCTGGGCGGCTGCAGCAGCTTCACTGACAGCTTTTCAAATTGAAAGAAGCACAACCGTTGTGGAGACTCGCACGCTGCCAACTCAACGTGCTCCTGTAATTATAAATGCATGAAATAATTAACAAACAACTCCACCGCGGGGCCACTACAGGTAGGGTCATTTAGGGTCCGCAGCGAGGGACTGGCGAAGAGTGGAGCTCAGCGACGATTGCACTTTGTCTGATAAGGACGGTAACGCAGATTGAGTTAATCTCTGTAGCGAGAAATGCACTGTAGGCTTTTAGTCCAGATGACGCTCAGTGTGAGGCCTCTCCCTCACATTGCTCAGGGAAAGGCTCGGTGAAAGTACCCCCACCACCACCACCATCCCCTCCCCCCATTCTTCCAGAGGGACGGCTTGTTGACATCCATTAGGAGGTTTCCCAGCATCGAGCCAGGCCAGGAAAGAGGGCTAATGATGATGTAATTCCCTGAGAGATGACATTAAAATGTCAAAGTGCCGCGGGTGACATCATCCATTTAGCACACATTTTCCAATAATATTCATTTGTCTTCCTTTTTTTTTTTCTTTCCCCTTCCGACAGCTTTCCTTCCTAGAAACTGGAGCTCCCCAACCCATCCCAGTGCCTCCAGGTTCAACTTAGCCGTGCAGCCACACGACGGAGGGTCAGGCTGGAATAAGGGGGGGTATCATCAAAGCGTGACTTCCCCTGCAGCTATAAATGCCCTGCTCCAGAAAGCAGTGTTTTGAACAGTATGTGTGTCATGTTACATTTATCCCTCCCTCTTTTTTTCTTTTAAGCCTCAGCTAATGCCAATTCATCTTGTCTGTACAACAAAGACCCTCACGCCCTCATTCCTCCACCTCTGTCACAAGTCCTACCACATGTAGGAATGGCCTCTGGACAATTTTAGGTCAGCTGTCTGTATTTGTCCTCCTTGAAAACTGTGATCTGGTCTGATTGTGATTGCGCTGAGACGTGTGACAGAATGAAAGAAAGAAAGAAAACATCTCGTACAAATTGCATTTCCTACCTGCCTCACACCGCGGCCCTGTGCGTTTCACGCTGCTCAACAAACACGCTGTATTTCAGAGAAAATACAGAATCTGAATGATATTTCTACGAGGGAGACTTGACAGCTCTCTATTCTTCAGCCCAGTGAGTGGGCAGGCTTAGACGTCAATAATGTATGCTTGAAGGGTGAGTAAGTAGACGTGAACTGGAAGCAGAGAAGGAGGGCTGTGCTTCACTAAATAATGAATCAATTGATCCCCCTGCAGATGATGGATCATGTTGCTATGACGACAGATGCAGTGTTACCCAGAGCGCAGAGAAGATTTTTATTTCCCAGAACCATACACTCGAGCCTGTGATCTTGGCTTTATGCAGGACGTGACTAACAAAGGGTGTGAAAACAGAAAATATTAAGAGGATGAGGAATCGCTGTGCAGAATCAGCAATCTATCCCATCATGTTGTTCTTTCAAATCCATTTTTCTCTTCTTATTTATTTATTTTTTTAAAACCATGAACACAGATGTAAATTGCCAATCATTCCCACATTTATTAATCTGGACGCGCCTCCTTTGATGGATGTTATAGCATCGAGTCAGAGCTGAATACACATGTGGATTTTTGTGTGTGTGTGCATGTAGCGCTGGCTTCCAAAGAAACCAACATGTTTACCCCGTCTGCAATGTGTGCGTTTCTGTTGCCGTGGAAACACGGCTGATGCTGGGTCCAGCTGGGACCACGTTGCCAAGTAACAGCTGAGTTATGAGAGTGGAGGAGAGGAGCGTGGGCGTTGGGAGGGGGGATAAGGTGGCGGGAGCGCGGAGGGTATGAGGACTTCTACAAAGGCAGCGAGCAACAAAGGCTGGAAGCATGAGGGGGAAAATTTCTCTGAGGGTGAAGAAAAAAGCAAAAAGCGTTAATTTGGGTTACGGCACCGGATTGAAAAATAAGATGTTTTTCATCTCTCTCTGCGCCTTCCTGCCAGAGAATATCAAGACTTGGGTGCATCACAAATCATCCCTAGTCTCTGGAAAAGACACACAAGCAAAGTGAGCCATGCCAGCAACATAAGTGATGTGCTAAATGCTAAACGGCAGCAGGGCAACTCTGATAGTTCCTTTCATGAACAGAAAATTACAGTAATGAGTGGATTACTGCGTGTGCAGAGGCCTGGCTGCACTGACCCTGCCTCTAACATGACTACACAGAGGGCATGCAGCCTGTAATGACTCACAAGCAGGCAGAAATAATCGGAAACACTCCAGCCCAAAAGCTCTCGGCTGTAAATGATTGTGTGCCCTTGTAGTCCAGGAGGCTCGGGCATGGAGCTGCACCGAGTGGCCCGTCGTTGAGTCAGCACTGGTTTAGTGTACGGACAGGGAAGGTTACGCTGAACTCACTGCTGAGCTTAGTTTCATGGGCCTACTGTGGAAACGTGGCCTGTAACGCATTAAGTTATATGAGTTCATGGGTTTGTCAAAACAGCAGCTGCTCATGTTTTTCAGCTGCCATTCGGATCCTTTCGAAGACAGGTTACACCCACAGAACCCCATCTGTGTGTCAGATGATTAAAAACAAAGGATGACGATATGTTCTTACTCCTCTGACCTGCTCCCTCACACGGACACTCCCATGAATGATCTCGACCCAACCTAAAATCTGCCTCCAACTCCTTCCTCATACTCACAACATGATTATGCTGCTTTACTGTCATATCAGTATTGTCTCTGGCTCAAATGCTTTTGCTCGTGCTCATTAAGAACACATTTTTCTGTCTTCCACCGGCTGAGCAGTCTGATTTGTCACCATGGAAACTGATCATGAAGTGCCTTAGTTCTACATTTGGGACTAATTGTCTTCCCCAAACAAACATGCACGCTCTTGGACTCCGAAATTTGAAAGGCTGAAATCACTGTATTTGTCACTCTCTTTGTTATAATATTCTCATGCTCCAGTATGTCTCAACAATAAACCTCTGACACAAAGCTCCCGAAATCCTGCGCAGTGAGTGTGTGAGTGAGTGAAATAGCTGAGAAAAACAACAAACTCCACAGAACAAAACAGCTATTGAAGTTCCTGGAGCCGTTCCCAAGCCGCTTGATCCAAATATGCTTGATGAATTTTCAGCCTGGGCATATGTGATATTTGATGCTCGGTGCACGGCTGACACATTCAGTTGCATTAAGGGACATGTCAAAGATCAGAAGACATCGTGTCCAACCAGATTTGTGCAGTTCAGGAATTACAGACAGGGCGAACCAGAAAAACAAAAACAATGGAGCCAACGTGGCCCCGTCTTTATATAACAGAGCTTGCCTGTGGCGATTGTGCAATGCGGTGCAGTTGTCTGGGCTGATGTAAACAGAGCCTCAGAGCCTCTGGAGGCTAAGCCATGTGCCTTGATGCAGCAGTTATGGGCACATGCCCTACTTTCATAAATCAGAGCTGGGAAAAAAAAAGGAAACAGCGTAAGGGGAGAAGAGGAGGAGGAGGGGTGCGAAGGGGATGCCGAGTGAGCAGGAGAGGGAGGGAGAAAAAGAGTTTTAGAGGGAGGGGGGGTGAACAAGGCTCATATTGATGTTCCAAACACAGCTGCAGGCGTCAGCTGACTATGGCCTGGACGCAACCCCAAGCTCTGCCTCCTGCCTTTATCAGCTTACACTGTGACCTTTCTCTCTCTTCTAGAATAGATATCCCCCACCCTCCATGCCCCTCCTCCTCCATATCTGGCCCTTTACCACACACTGTCCACACAGCCCCAGTGAACCCGGACCCTGTCTCTGACATCTGACCCCTGGGTGCGGAGGGGGTTGTATCTGCATGCCTCCAGAAACACTGGCTCTCTTTTCGGCGTATCAGCACTTTGTTTGTCTCACATGGCTCGGTTTTCAAGCCTCGCCCCACGCTCTTACACAACTCACCATGAAGTCACTTTTACTCCCCGTGTCCGCACCCCATGGCGGAGGATGAAGAGAGAGCGATGATGAAGGGCTCGGCTGCTCTGCAAATACATGTCAGTTCGGCTGGATTGTTAGGCAGTGTGCGGTCCTCGTGTCAGGTTTCTGCAAAATGTTCCTTATAACAGAGACAGAGAGAAGGATTTAGATGCTACATTTAAGCTGACAACTCAGGTTTGGACATATTTAGTGAACCTGAAGTTAGCAACAATTCAGGGTGAGTTTGAAGCGGCAGCTGTTGTCGAGAGTCTGTCCCTGAGGGGCAGTAATCAGCAGAGGTAACTGTCAATCACAGGTCTGCAGGCCTCATGGGCTTTTTCTCAGAAAGACGCCCCCTCCATGCACACTCACACAGCACACCTCCCCTTGACGACGCTCTTCAAGTGTTACTGGATAGTGTTTCTATGGGAGCTGTCCACCCACACAGCAGCGCCTCCCTCACCTCCCCTCCCAACTGGTTGCAGGAAACATCCTTCTCTGGCGATGTCGCTCGCGGCGACTCATGCACTCATAAATCCTAGGCTCCTTTCTGGGAAATGAAGGGCTTGAAAGATACATACATACACACACTGAGAGAGGAGCAGGCGGAGGCAAATAAGGAGCATATTCTGCGACTCCCCGGTTACAGTGTGAGAATCTGAGACACTGTGGGGTCTAGGCAGACCTCAGCGATACCAAAAACATCACAGGAATGAGAAGTGTTTGGCGGTGGAGGACAAAGAGAGACGGATGGAGGGAGCAAATAAGAGGGAAGGCCAGAGAAAGAATAGAAGCATTTAAAGGCATCCATCGCTGGCTTCAAATGTCAGTCAGCTCCCGTTAGACAATGGAACACAGCTGCTGCTAAGCTTTGAACTGCAGCTGTCTGTCTTTTGTTGGCACTATTTGTGTGTACATGTGGTCACGGGTTGTGCTTGAACATGGGGCTGCTATAAAGTATTATAGGAAGATTAGTGTGTACAATATTCCAATGAAAGAGGGTGGATCGAGGTCACAGGGAGTTGCAGAGAGACACATGAGTAGGTGGCTAGTCAGATGTCAGATGTTCCGGATTTAGAAACCCTCAAGCATGAGGCAGGGATGAGGAGGGGAGGGGTGGCACGGAAGCTGCAGTGCTCGGTCTGGAGTGGGCTGTAATGCTTTGAGGTTGAGGGTCAAAGAGGGGGAGATATAAAGAAAGAGAGGACGTAGGACATCTCACTCACTAGGAACAAAACTCATCTGATTGGGGGTTGGGCGACGAATCTGGAAGTGAAATTCAATTGCTGTCCTTTGGCGGGCTCGTGACTGAAACGTCCGCAGTGTCCGCCACGCCTGAACACTCCTCCAAGTGCCTCATTATCGGTGTCATCTGCGGATCATTGGAGAACATCTCATCCTCATCTCATTCTCATCCTCCGCTTTTTGATCATCTTCCAGACAATGCGCCATTAGGCCCGGGCTGATTTTCTAAAGCGCAGCTCAATTACTCGAGGAGGGACTCATTAGCATATCAGAAAGCACAGGCGTGAGTCTGCAAATAAAAGAACACATTAGATCCCCCCTTACAATATGTTTCAATTATTCATATAATGCAGGAGCGAGCAGAGAGAACCCGAGTCACACCTTGATTTGCAGTCAGCTGAGGAAATTAACATTTTTCGAGCGCTCACTCGAACACACCAGCTCGCGTTTTGGAAGTTTGACTCGGGCCGGCGGTGTGAGTGTGTTTGCCTGCTTTGTCGCACATTGGCCATTAAGCAGCCTGACAATGCGCCTTAGCGTCAAAATGCCTCAAATGTCACTTTTCATGCAACACCATTTTGTCACAGTAGTTAAGACTGCCACCCTGGGTGCCACGTCAGCGTCTGCTCAACCACACCAGGCAGGGTTCCTCAATTATTCATAAGAGGGCAAACACACACATGTGGTCTCACTTTGCGTGTGTGTATGTGTGTATGTGTGTGTGTGTGTGTGTGCACATGCACGCACGTGTGGAGACAGATGACAGCATTCCTCACAAATGATGCTTCTTGTTCTGGCATTTTAGCGAAACCGGGGGTGATGAAACAGCACCCAATGAAAATGTCAGTCACGGCCGTTCATCCAATCACCGTACACTCTAATGGTAGACGAAGGCACCTCGGCCTGTGCGGATCAGATGAGTCAGCAGTTTGTCACAGGAATTCGGACGGAGGAAAGTAGCCAGAATATCGACTCTCCTGTAGCATTGCGTGCAGCGAGGTTAAAAGATGAGGCGTTGTAAACTCCAGCTGGAGTAGAGAAGGGAGTTTCCCTGAATAATATATCAACCCTTTGATTCAACCCCTGACTTACTTTTCTTTTTGTGCATGCATGAGTAACTGTGTGCTTGTCTCTGCGGCTGCCTGCTGCAGTGCAGGGCTCTGCGTCGCTGCTGTTGTCGTACATAAAGAATGTGTGAATACGTGCGTGTGTGTGTCAGCCACTGAGTTTGTGTCCATTCCACAGTAAATTGATCTGGCTGCTCACTAGACTGGATGGAAAAGGGCCCGGGGCGAGAAGTGCACACTCCCATCAGCAGATGGGAGAGCCCACTGTGTTGCCATCGCAAGGCATTCCTCCTCACTGGGCATGCTCAGTGGGCCACGCCCCACGCACCACGCACCACCAACCCCCTTTCCTCCCAGGGCCTGTTTGAACCAGTCAGTCAGAGGTGGCGGCGGCGCTCTCTCTTGTTTCTCATCTGACCTTCAAAGCCAGGCATGGGGACAGTAGGTTGACAGGGGAGGAAGGGAGGGGGGGGGGGTGTTTTTCGATATGTCACTCATTATTTCCACTCTGTGCTTTGGCTCTCTGAGAGGCATGCAACAACCCAGTGCCACACAGAGGCTTCACAATGGCTAGCTATCAGAGGAGACAGCAGAATTTAACACAATCTGTCACCATACGCTCCTGGCTGATAAGGAGGCTCTTAAATATATGTATATCTTCTTCACATCAAAACATGCACGAATCTATAAGCAGATGTAAAAAGGGAACTTGGGTGGTGTTAACGCAAAAGGGTGATAACAGGGAAGTGAAATCATTTTTAGCCTCTGTATGCTTCACTTACGTAATACCCATTGTTGAACCCAGTAAGAAAAAAAATGGGAATTCATTTAAATCACATTAGCTGAGGTCTCACATACTACGCTTGAAAAAGAAGTGTGCAATTAGAGGTGCAATGCTTTTCTGTAAAGGGGGTAAAAAAAATGCAGGAGCTTGGTTTCTAAATTCCCAGCAGCAGGCTGATATTTCAAGTTGCTCCATGATCTCACTCACACAGTTACACAAACTGGATACAAAGGTTATTTTTTTTAAAGAATTAAATGTAAATGGTATGTAAACAGGTAAAGATATAAAACCACTGCAGGAATATTATGATAGGATTACAGTTTATGAGTGGCATCATTTTGTGGTCTCCTGCCCTACTGTTGCCAATACAAACAACTCATCACCATCATTGGACACTGCCTGCTGTCAGTGCAGAGACCTGAATCACGGGCTGAATTCCTCCATGAGTCACATGGCACGCTACAAACAGAAAGGCCTTGTTTTTCTTCTTCCCAAAATCCCTTAGTCTTTTACACATTCTCTCTTTGTCTTGCCACCACATTCTGCTCGCCTCTGGTCCTTCCGTCTTTGTTCGCTCCCCTCTCTGACTTGCACAGGCTGGCTTCCTGTTTATGTCAGGCGAGCATCAAGCCAATCAGCTGTGAAGGCTGTGATCCTCCTCGTAGCTATTTACTACCCCGTGGTCTGTTTAAAAAAAGACTGAAAGCGAGCTAAGCTTGGTGCAGGCTGCTGAGTAAGCACACAATCAGAGTCCACAACTGACCTATATACATCTCTGCCCTTCTGCTCATGAACGTGTGCATATCTGCCTGTGCATTTTTACTTTCTGAAATGTGCTGCTGCGCACTCAGTGAAGCGCCCATTTATTTGCTTATCGTGTTTCTCACAGCGCAGCAGGATCTGCACGCTGACATTTTTTTGTTGCCGCTGAGGGCTGGAATGTGCTGGTTTGCAAGTTTTGAAGATAACAAAGCAGCATGAGGCGGCTGCGTGTAAACTTTGGATGAGGTCACGATCCGCCAACACAGCGCGCTGTGACATGAGAGGGGATTTTGTTCTGGATTCTCCCTCGGTGGTGTCATGCGTTTGCTCTGTTTTTCTGCTGTTTGCTCTGTGCGCATTTCAGATTACAATCGCAAGTGACCAAAATGGCAAACCTTAGCTAATGTCTGTTATTATATGGTTAGAGCAAAGTGCAGACTGCATTGGAAAACAACATGTACGTAGAGGCCTGTTCATGAGTCCAGCTAGTGCCAGCTCTCTCTTGGAGTTCACAGTGTACTATAAATCTGTTAAGACAGGGAGAAAATATAATCAGGGCTTTGCTGGGGCATTTGAGTTCACTGCAGGCATTACATGAGTACTAATGCCTGATTCAACACTGGCTCTGGCAAACATGCCTGACATTCAATGTTTACACCCCTCAATGAAAGCTGCTAGTCAGACAGTCTGATAGCTCGGACTGGAATTAGATTGAGGAAGTCATGAGATTTCCAGGTGGCTTGGCTTTCCACGAATTGTTAAGCAGGGATTTTTCGAAGCCCTGCCAACACACATTAAACTGAAGAAACCCTTCTCTAAAGAATTACACCGATACGTCTCCCTGTGCTTCTTGCACGTGACAGCGTCCAAATCCAAGAAACAAATACCTTTTTAAAATCCAACCCCACTGAGCGCTTTAATGAACAAACTTCGTCTCGAATTCTGTTACTCAGCGTTTGCAAAAGAAGCGCTTGGACCTTTTCAGAAAGAAAAGAGGCTTCCCGGTGCCATCGTTCGATACAAAGAAAGGCATGAATAATGGATCTGTGCTGAACTCCCGCTGAACCTTCTGCACCAGCACAGAGCCAGAGATCAGCACATGACATCCAGTACGCACGCACGCACACACGCACTCAGTGACCTCTGCAAAGCTCTGAACATACGAGGCAATCTGCTGTGGAATATTGTGTCTGCTGTGTGAGTCATTGCACTGTACTGCACCTGGCCACAGTTAGAGAGAGGCCTTTTCCTTTGATAAACCCTGGCAACCGTCGGTTAGGCAGCGAGGACGTGGCCAGCCAAAGTGGAAAGATAAACACAAACTGTCGACCAACCAGTGCTGGAGCGGTTAAAGCTCCCGCCCTTTTGGCAGATGATGTGTGTGTGTGAGCTGTTCAATGTTTAACCCTTGTGTCAACAGCTCGGATGTGTCACAACAGCATTCCTGTGAGGCGCTCGTCTTGTGACAGAGCAGTTTCATAACGGGAGCACTCTCGAACTGCCTGCATGCATTGTCTTGTGGGAGGAGGAAGGAGCTTTGTCTTGGTGTTGGGAGACTTGTAGCCCGACCAGTTTCATGTTCCTGCATGTTGTGTGTCAATGAGGCACGGTTAACTAGTTCAAACTGCGAACACAGCACCCTGTTTGCCCAGAATAAGCCTCTCGCTCTCCTCTTCCTCCAAGCTGTAAATGGTTAACTTGGCAAGCAGCGTGTTTTGTTTTGTTTTTGGCAGTTACACAGGCGGTGAACTTTGCTCGTCCTGTTGTTGGGCAACGGCGTTTTTGATCAGAGCGACTTTAGCATGTGAGGAGAGAGGGCGTAGGACGCAGCGCAGCCTCAGGAAGGAAGGCAGCAATGTGTTCTCGAGTTGTCTACAAAGATGTTTCTTGATGAGCAGAGTAGATATGAACATGTGAAAATAAAAAAAGTGTGGAAATGAGAAAGGGTGGTGTGCTGTCCTTCAGGGCAACCCTGGGTGTAGCCAGACGTGTCAGTCAGTGTGAAACCATTTCCGCTTCAAGGCTGTCTGGCTCCTCCCTCCCATTGTGTGGCAGCGTGGTGTAGGTGAACTTTATCCCTTTTGTTGAGAGCGAGAGCGCGAGCTGTCGAATGATTTGCATAAAGCAAGGTCAAGTTACACATCTGTGTGTCTGCTGAACAATGTGGATGCCATCACTTAACATAGGGAGGGGGAGGAGTGATCGCAACCTTTCATACAGTTTGAAACCTGCCCAAACCTGTATGTCGACTGCAAAACAACCCCAATGTACACCCAGTGTTAGGTTAACGTCACAAACTGAAATCACACAGATAACATCCACCACTCTCAGCTTTTGGACTGGCAGGGTTTCTGCAAACACATGGTGTAAGACGGCTCTTTATCAGCAGCAAGCTTGTAGTCGTTACAAATTTGCACAATACAAACACGTGGGTTCATATCACCTTGGGATTATCAGGCTCCTTCAAGGGCAGTGAACTTTCCCACAGTGCTCCCTCCACTCTGTCCTTTTGTATCCCTTTGGGACTTCACTGTTGCGTCAAGGCTCTACTATTCATCCCATGTGCTTCCCACAGTATTACTGTACCACTGCAGCTAAAGCGTGGTGACTAAACTATCTAATATGTGCCTGTAAGGAATAATGACTGTACGTATGACAACATCTATCATTGTCTTTGCTGCAAAACTAGTTTGTCATCTTGAACTTCTCAAGTTGAGGTAACGTGATCTTAGGTTCCTAAATAAAGACTGTAATCACTTTCATTTCGGCAACTAAATAAGGGCTCTAAAATCTTATTTCCATAGTTTTGGCCATTAGTAAAAATAGCATTTTACTCACAATGGCGCTCACTTTTTCAAAAATATGTAGTTTTTACAAAGTTTAACTAATTAATTCTTACACAACCTAGTCATAATATATGTTGTGGATTTAATGTTGTTGTCTTTATTCGCAGTGTCTCATCTCACTTGAGTGACAAGCTAACATTATTGTAAGATACGTAGTTGCATTTTACAAAGTCAGCAAACAGCCATGCATTTTATCCACAAAGGTTTCCATCTTTGGTGTTTTTCATGTTACTTCAAAGATGGTTTGTTGTCATGATTATGCGTTCGGCACGGCTCTTCTCCATATTGCGTTAGCAAAAGATGGCAAAATACTAATTTCCTTACAGGGCAGCAGGAAACAAGAGAGTGTGAGCATGTTGCAACTTACACACTGAGAATTTAGAATGTGAACAGATGATTTCATCATTATTTCAAATTTTTGATTGAAAAAAAAAATGTAGTCACCAACATCAAACCAATCACCAGGTTAATAATTAATTAATTGAGTAATTATTAATTAATTGGAGGAGAAAAAATTGATTGATTGATTACCCAGTTTACAGACTGACCTCTTGGTTTAGCTGTGACTTATATTTTCTAAACTGTTTTCCTGTGTGACGGCGATAATGTTGCCACGTTCCCAATTAAAGCAATCACAACAGATAGAATGAACGTCTGCAGCTATGAAAATAAGATACACGCTGTGACATTATTTCATTTCTCTTGACTGTCCGTGACTTCACATACACATGGTTGTACTTGTCATTCCAGCTCCATTTTCTATTTCAGCTCCTTGCAGTGAGCTGTTTTCTGAGACAAGGCTTTGAAATGGATGAGGGAGGTAAGTCATCGTGTGCCCAGATGCCCAGACTCCGTGGTTAAGGGAGCTTTATCACACAGACCGGGACAGCACTCATCTCCTGCCCTCCCATTTCACCGCAACGGGAGGCTCAATGTGACAACCAATGCTCCCCATCTGCTCAGGGGCCAGGCCCGCAAAACCACAGGCGCATAATGAATGCCACACCATCGTGACAACTTGCACTTTTATGGAAAGGGGAGGAAGGACATCGCTGGCACGGACACTCACAGCATGCGATGAAACATCCTCCATAGACCAGACAATCAAAGAGTGGGCAGTGAAGCATCCGTGGAATCCGGGACGGGAACCTCGGCTGATTTATGACCACTACCAGAAAAAACCAAAACAGTTTCCAAGTAAATGTGTTTAGAGCTTAATTGCAGGAAAACTGAAGAAATATCCCTTTCCAAATGTAACCACAGCATCTCTAAGTGATGCATTGCAGTTGCGTTTGTCCATGATGTTCCCTTCTTTCCTGATCTGAATAAGCCACACGCTATCTATGAATAATTTCCCCCCAAATTAACAGACTTTGAGGTTTTCCAGTTGGGTCAGTATTTGCTATTCTTGGCTTTCCTTCCTCTGATTGTCATGCTATTTTGCATTCTATGCATCACAGAAATGACTCTATATACCCTTTTGCTTTCAAGGCAAATATTACTAGGAAAGGAGCAGCTGTGATCTTCTTCCAATAGCAACCCTGAAATATCTTCTAAATAAAGGTGTTATAATCACACACATTTTTATGCATTATTCACCAGGGTTTTATGCAACTGTTTGGCAGAATTAATATATGCAAAGGAGTAAATACAAATCGCTTGGGCATTCTACCAAAATGGCAGAAGAGGACAGCAGCAATGTGAAAACGATGCCTGCACATGAATATATGACATCCGAGTGCTGTGTAAACTGCTGTGCCGGGGATGTCACAGTCCATTTTCTAGCAAGGCAGCTCAAAAATAGACAGGCGCTCCGGTAATAAATAAGTCTACTTTGGGAAAGTTTTATATACTGGCTCAGAGGAAGAGGTTGCATAACGCCTGAAATACTCCTTCTTTCTTTTTTGGCTCAACAAGAAAAAAAAAAGCAGCAGCAACAAAAAAAATAAAAAAAGAAGTAACCTTTGTCAGGATAAGATGCTAGGAAATAAAATGCTATGTGTCCAAATATAAACGGTCCTGTAACGCATATACACACAGCCAGACACCTGCTGTATTCATACATAGTCACACCACTGTGTGCGCTACAAAGATCCTTATAATGAAGCTGGATGTGTCAAGTGCCTCTGGAGTTTGCATGAGGATCAATCAAGGTGTAAGAACAAACCAGCTGTACAGAAACTACTGCAGTACTACTGTAGGGGTGTCTGCAGACGTTGCTGTCTTTCTGGGAATTATAAATGCCTGTGATGTGTATGTGTGTGTGTGTGTGTGTGTGTGTGTGTGTGTGTGTGTGTGAAAGAAAAAAAGAGAGAGAGAATGCAACAGAATGACATTTCAAACATTTTGTTTGGGTCGGTCACGGAGCTGGAATGACTGCGCAGTTCAGTTGTGAGTCAGCCCTTTTTTGAGGGCAGTTAAGTAAGAGGCCATTTCTCATTCTAATAGTAGCTTATGAATTGGACTACCCAACCTCAAATGCACAAATGCTAAAGGGGCATTCTGATTCAATCAGTATCAAACTATGTGCTGATGTGGCTCCGAGAGGCCAGGGAAAGTTTGTTTACACCAACGTCTGGTAGTGAAAATCTGGGGGTTTCCACTGAACAGGAAATGATGTCGTCAGCTCATGATGCATGCACGCTCACTTAATTACAGAAGCAAAGTTCAGGTCTTTCGGTTCCTGGTTGCCAAAATTAACTCGCCACTGCAACCTACTGAAGCTACCATCGGTTTAAAAATGGATGCGAAAACAATGTTCATTTACATTTACATCGGGGGATCATTTCCGCCGCTTTCCCCCTCTCGGCCCTCTGTTATTCACTGAGTCGTCTGTCCCCTGACAAGCTCGGCAGATTAAGGGGATATGTTACCATCTTGGTTTTTTTCTAAATGGTTACACATGTGGCACATCTGGGTCCAAGCCTGACTCATTACTCACTTTTTTATGTTCCATTCTCTGCAGCCATGGCAACTGCTGCATGTTTGGCAGAAAGCTTTTGAAGGCAGTGGAAAAAGAGAGCGAGAGAGAGACAGAGGGAGAGAGCCTAGGGAGGGAGCATAAAGGGAGAGAGTTAGGGAGAGCGAGCGAGCTCTCAGTAGTTGGCCTACATCCAGTGTAATCATGCCATGGAGCCGAAATGAGGCCTTTGGCAGCACACCAGGTTTCTGAGAACAAAGATGTGAGCTTCTAATGTTGGCGGTGGGGCCTGCTTGGCATCCTTTGCCATTTCCCAGCAGCCCTTGCCTTGGCCGACCGCCAGCCCCCCCACCCCCCACTGGAACTGCAAAGAGGATCAGAATAAAGAGAGAGACTTGTTTTTCACTCGCCTCTTGCTCTGGCCCAATGACATCACCTCTGCAGCCTCCAGCCCCCAGATTCCAGCCGCCCAGCACATTTTTCCCTTTCGCCGTAGACCCTCCATTTTATTTGAACTCCACCATTTTATACCTATGTCCGTGCAGACTCCTCAAAATGCTTAATCTGTTTTTATTTGTGTTTCTGCATGTGCTGCACATCATTTCACTGCATCGTGCAACCAGGACACCAGGAATGGATCCATTGAGAAAATCAATAAAACATATTCATTCAAAACCAGCAAGCAGCTAATATGACAGATGGAAGCTTTGACATCATCTTTCAGAGCTCCCCAAATCTTATCAGTGCTCTAATCCTCGCTGTGGCTAAACATAGCAGAGTAAACAGGATATATATGGTAGTTGGGGTACCGTGATAATCTCCATGGTTACCCTGTTACATATACATAAACTCTGTTAAGTGTTCACATTAGTCCTTACATTCACTCTCCTGACATTTCCCAACCTCTGCTACTCTGTGTAGCTATTACTCTGCAAGGTATAGGTCACGACAACAGCTGCTTAATATCCCTAACATGTCCTCACACTGTCCTGTTATAACCTCCTTTTTACGTCTGTGCAACATGCCAGTAGTAACAGTTTAGTTTGGTGCCCACCTCAGCAGTTGAGCTAAAAGGGTTATATAACATAAATGTTGTTGGAGGAGAGAGACAGGAAAAAAAAAACGACTGAGAAAACATCCAACGCTGTGCTCTGCTTGGGCAGAAAACCTCACAGAGAATATGTAATGATTCGCCCCCATGAATAAAAGATGGGCAATATAAAATTTAACAGGCTCAGAAAGCGATAGAACAAAAATAACGTAATCTCATCAGGCCTGCGATGCTGTCGCCTGCTGGGTATTCCCCTGTCCGTCACCTGCCTCTCAATCTTTATTTAGCTCCTTCGTGTCTCAATTTACATACCGCCTGAAAAAACGAAGTTCAGCACAGCTACTGCATCTGGTTTAGTGTCGAGACGCAAATGAGACGCCCTTCATCCGGGTCACACTGTGGTGATTTTACTGTATACATGGTTCACAATGCCAATCAGAGCCATCTGTGCATGTCTGGCTTCCTCTCAGACCTTTGTCGCCTCAACTCTGCCATTGCTTTGCAGCCACTGTGGCATTTTATTTATTTATTTTTGAAATCAATGGATGTTCCTATCATAATATCGGGTCATTTAGGATTTAATTGAATCCCAGCATGCCTCGTCTTGCATAACAGTGTGCAGCTATTTGCTTGCACAAACATCGATGAGTGGAAACCAAAGGATCAAAGCATTAGGCAACTGTTTCCCACCAATCTGAAGGAAAGAATCTGTTTATTCTGCCCCGCGCAACAGTCATTTCCGAACTGTGTCATAAAGCCCGACAAGACTTCCTGGTGTTGTTCACCCAACGCGGGCTGGGATTTGAGAGAAAGCAGTGCTGGGAAACGCTGTGTTAATACAGTAGTTTACAGTGTGAATAACACCGAGGGCACTGAAACCTTGTGACGTCTCTGACTGTTCTAAAGGGAATATTATTGTGTTGCATTGTTAGTTGTGCTCATTCACATGCTGGCGGCGTTACAGAAGCAATCATGTGAAATCACATGGCAGCTGCACTACAATTATGCGTGCCTGTGCTTATTTTGTTTATGGAAGCCCTTTGAAGAGAAGCCTCATGCCACAGTGCGTGATCACGGCCGCAGGCAGGGAGCCAAATGGCCCGATGTCCTGTAGATGGGTGAGGCGGATGAGGGTACGTGACTAAACATCTTGCTTCCTCTTTCCAACGTCACATGGACTTGCACAAACATATCCTGCTTTGTGTCTGCAGGTTACAGACGCATTGCCTCACCCAAAGCCCGAGGCTAAGCTGCAACGAGCTGCAATGAGCGGGAGGAACTACTGGGACACTGCTCCACTTCAAATCTACACTTTTACTTCAGGGGATTTTTGACTGGGTTTTTTTTTTTTTCTTTTGGATGTATGACCTGTTTATAGTAATGCGCCCCCCCCCCCACCCCCCCAATCACGTTAAACACACAGGATAATAATTTAGGCAGTAATCTTGTTACACTGCTCAGGCGAATACTTCCTTTATCTTTTGAGCTGTTTAACTTCCTAAAGAAAGAATCAACAGTCAGAATGGCTGATTCACTACAGTGTTATTTCATTTAGTGGTGACAGATTTGGATGACTGACTGCTCAGTGGACTAGAATAAAATGTGGGCAGAGCTATATTCGGTGCTGTAACCCCCCTATCCATTGAAGCTGGCTGGAAATCCCCACCTCATGACAGAGCTTCCTGGTTACTGGCTAATAGAGGCGCTGGTTTTCTTCCTATTTGTATCAACACAGGAAGATAATACCTAACCTGTGCTAAACACCCACCAGTGCATGTGTTGAATTCATGCTGGTAAGCGGACACAAATGTGGGCAAAAGGTAATCCTTAAATATTCCCTTTAAAATGTATATGACCTTATGCTGCTATTGGGGGGACTATTAGTGCTGCTGCACAACATTTATTCTAAATATTGCTGTTGGTTCCCAGCAGCCTCGGGTAGCCCCACCTCATGCACAGCAGCAGCAGCAGCAGCAGTAATAGCAGCAGCATGGCGTCGAGGCGCTGTGCATTGAGAAAAACAACCTGCAGCGAGCGTTTTTCAGCCCCGACCGGATGAAGCTCTGAATGCAGGACAAAGCAGCAGTCAACCGGAGGAGCTGGCGACTCTCCCTTTCCTTTTTCTAATCCCCTGGCGGTCTACCGCTAACATACAGCCACTTTCTGTTTTTATATATATATATATATATATATATATAAATATACCGGTAAAAAAAAAAAAAAGAAAAACAAAGAAGCAAATCTCTTTCCCGCTGGTTTCGGCGGACCGGGACTCATCATATATCTGCAGGCTGGATAATAACAACGCGAGCTGTGTGGGTTATTCCCTTGAAGTCGGGGGCGGCGGTAAGAGCTGAACTGGGTGCAGTTTTGGCGGAGGTTCAAGTGATTAAATTAAAATACAGAAAAAAAGAAGGAGCAGCAGCAGTGAGTGACAGAGGCTGCAGTAAACTCGGAGGGGGGGGGGTCTGTCGAAGAAATCAAGTCAATAGAAACTGAAGTGGAAGCAGGCGTTTAGAGCTCCGCGGTGACGTCACTGCTCCACATCGAGCCAGTAGTAGAGCCGGTGGAGGCAGACGGAGCGGCGGCGTAGTAAAGTACACACCGACATGAACTTCTGCCTGTGAAACTTCGACGTTGCTGCTGTAAACGTCGGGAGAAGACGAGCTTGTGCTTTTTTTTTTTTTTCCCTTCCTCCTCCTCCTCCTCCTCCTTCTCTCCACACGAAGGGAACTTGCTCTTTATTTGTGGGGTTTTGTTTTTTTTTTTTTTTTTTGGAAAAGGGGCGACTGGGAGGAAAGCAGGAGACGAAGAAGACGCATTTGGGGCTTTCTTTTCGCGGGGGTCGACGACGAGCGCCATGTCGTCCGCGGCGGTCGCTGCTTCTTCCAGGCGGCAGTCGTGTTATTTGTGCGACCTGCCCCGCATGCCGTGGGCCATGATCTGGGATTTTACCGAGCCCGTCTGCAGGGGATGTGTCAACTACGAAGGAGCAGACCGCATTGAGTTTGTCATCGAGACGGCCCGGCAGCTCAAGAGGGCTCACGGGTTTCAGGAGGGCAGGTCTCCCGGGCCCGGCAAGTCGCAGCTCTCCGGGAAAGAGATCCAGGCGATCAACCACGCTGCGGCGGGAGACCCCGGCTCCCGGCCGCCGCAGCCGCTGGACCGCTACCCGCTCTCCTCCGACCGCCCGCCCAGACTGGGTCCAGAGTATCAGTCTGGCAGGCAGGCGAACGGCATTCCTGCCCCCAATGGATTTCCTAAGCCCGACGAGCCTCCAGAGCTGAACCGCCAGAGCCCCAACCCGCGCAGGAATAGCGCGGTCCCCCCGAACCTAGTGCCTTTGGTTAACGGGAACATGCCCCCGGTGCACGCCGTCAACGGCAGGTCGGGCCAGATGGGGCTTCCCTCCTCACTGGCGGGCGGCAGCCCCGCCGACCTGGGCAAGAGACCCGCCTCGGTCTCCAGCACCGAGCACGACAGAGAGGTGAAGGAGAAGCACAGACCGGATAGCCTCACGCCGGAGATCCCGGAGAGCCACAAAAACAGGGCAGACCAGGACTGGATGGGGAAGGGCAAGACGGTGAGGGACCTGATGGCTCTGCACACGTTCGACAACAGGTTCAAGAAAGACCATGCGGCCATGCAACAAAGGGTGATGGGCTATGAGGCCACGGCTTCCAAGTCAGGTAAGCATCCAGTGCTGTTTACAGTCAGGACTATCTTTTGCTGTTTTCATGTGAATGTGATGATTATTAACCCGCTGGAGCTCAGCAAAGGGTTAATAGTGAGCACATGATGAATACCCTGCCGTGTCTGCAAAATTCAAGCAGCATGAATGATTTTGCTTGTTTTTGACGTGCTTGTTATTATAGTTTTGCACCCTGTGGTGCAGCGTGGAGCAGCAAAAGTGCATGTCTCCGTTCCAGGGCATTTGTGGACCCATGACTGAGCTGTGCAACTCAACAGTTTTTTGTTTAACCCTTTCCCACCTCCAGACAGAGGAAAACACCCCCGGAACATGAAGAGAAAAGCGTCGCCTGAACCAGAGGGAGAGGGGACAGCTGCCAAGCTCAACGGAGACGGACAGCAGTGGTTACCACCACCTACTGACGGACTGAAAATGCCTCCAGGTCCCCCGCCAAGCTTCGCCTCTCCCCCCTCCACAATATCCCCCCACTCCCGCACCACCCCACCTGAGGCGGCCCAGAACGGCCAGTCCCCCATGGCGGCGCTCATCATGGCGGCAGACAATGCAGGTGGGAACAGCTCTCCCAAGGACGCCAACCAAGTCCACTCCACCACCAGGAGGAACAGCAGCAGCCCCCTGTCGCCGTCCTCCATGAATCAGAGGAGGCTGGCGCAGAGAGATGCATCTGGTGCAGGTACCCCCCACGTGCCAGGCATGGACCAAGTGCACCCCCAAAGCATTCCGGACTCCTCGGTACCCGGCAGCATACCCCTGTGCTGCACGCTGTGCCACGAGCGTTTGGAGGACACACACTTTGTTCAGTGCCCGTCTGTGCCCTCTCACAAGTTCTGCTTCCCGTGCTCGAGGGAAAGCATAAAGCAGCAAGGTGCCACGGGTGAAGTGTACTGTCCGAGTGGAGAGAAATGTCCCCTGGTTGGCTCGAACGTACCGTGGGCTTTCATGCAAGGAGAAATCGCCACCATCCTTGCAGGAGATGTCAAAGTAAAAAAGGAGAGGGACCCTTGATTTTGTTTGAACACTTCTTTGGGGAGGGGAAGCAAAAATATGATTATAAATATATAAATATCACATACATACCATTCAAACAAACTAACGGACTTGTACATATTGGACCCAAGGGAAGAGTATACTTCGTAAACATGGTTGTATAATTTTTGATTTTTGAATACATTGTGTTTCTATATTTTTGAAGATAAAAGGTATGTACTCATTATAATGGACTACGTTCCTCTTTGTTGATGTTTAACAAAATTATTGATGTACTTCTAGGTCTGGTGGCAGTTCCTGTTTAACGTAGAATGTGACTAATGCTACTCTACGAGCACTTGGCAAAACTGAAATGCTTTTAGCTGTACTTGTATGCACTTGTTTAAAAATTGCCAAATACAATTTCTGATCTTGTATGAACTTATTGTCTGAGCTTGCTTCATTTGAGTGATTAAGTTGCACCGGGTCTGTGGACAGATGATGAGATAGGGCTCTCTGCTCTGATAACGCCGGCTTGTTGTGACGGCTCAGGAGACTTGATTTACGCTGCACAACATAAGTAGGCTACTGTTTCACGCTGCAGGACGGCAGCTTTTCTGCACACATGCCTTTTCGTGATTCATGGACTAGCCTGGCCAGGGGAAAAAGAAACAACAACAAACACAACAACACCGGGGGGGGGGGGGGGGGGGGGGGGGGGGGGGGGGGGGGG
>JAVQJF010055040.1:0-11971 GCA_036023855.1 Gadopsis marmoratus | reverse complement strand
ACCCCAAGTTGCCCCCGGTGGAGGCCAGCATGGCAACTGTGTCCCCGTCGGTGTGTGAATGGGTGAATTAGACTACTGTTCTAACTTAGATTACTGTTACAGCGCTTTGGGAACCGGTTTGGTTGAAAAGCGCTATATAAGAAAGAGTCCATTTACCATTTACTTTAGCTGAAGGTCCACTTACTAACTACTAAATGATGTTTCCTTAGTTGTCATCATGTGGTCTAAATATGAGAGTTCAGTCAAAGCCAACCTTCAGTTAACATTATCTTCTAGTAATCAGAAAATACAGCGGATGTTTTGTTGTCTGTTCTCTAGTTTCTCGCTTCGTTATTCAGTTCTGTATCCGTAGATTAGTGAGACAGACAGTTGGCAGACTTTAGAGTAATGTTAAGGTCGTTCAGATGTGTTTGTGTGATTTCTGATTGTGGAGCTGTGTTTATGGATTGTTTCCTGACCTGACCTGAGATCAGGCGGCTCCTCCTACGACCAGAGGTTGAGAAATAGCCAAACCATTTTATAGACAAAAAATGTTTGAACGGTTCACTGAAAAGTTTTCAGACTTTCTTTTTTTGGTGTCTCATCAAAAGCTTCCAGGACTCACTATTTGTAAAAAAAAAAAAAAAATCCTGGCTTCAGCCCTGTACATGGGTAAACATCTAAATAATGTCATAACAAGAAATTACATTTCTTCCAACTTCCGGTAACCTGTTACAGTTCCAGGTTGCCAACCTGCTCTCCGCCCAGTGAAACCTCATCTTGTGTGTTCACGTGCACTAAGCTCGTGCTTATTATGGTTCCAGCAGCAGCAGCAGCAGCAGACACGGACTGGACTTGTGTCCCTAAATGTTGGACTGCACCTTTAAAATCCCTGCTGCGGCTGGCGGGTTGGGTTCGTCCAATTGGTGTGTAGGTGGAGCACAGGAGGACACCGACCGGAGAGCGGCAACACACACACACGCACACGCACGCACGCACGTGTCTTTATGCCAGTTCCTGCTCGCGGAGAAAACCGAGTGTTGTTCCTTCCCAGTTCCCAGTCAGCTGTGGGAAGTCCGATGGTGCTGCAGGAAGATTTCCAGATGATTGAAGTGTCGATACCTTCGATGGAGCGGGAACTGGACGAGTCGGCAAAGTCCAGGAAGGTGAGGGCACTTTTTAAAGTCCTCTGTCAGCCCTTAACTTTTTTTTTTTTTTTCTCGGCAGCGTGAAAACACTTGGAACTTATTATTCATCCGAGATCACTTTCAGAGTGTGTGTGTGTTGTTGGGCCGGATGTGTATAGTTTGGTAGAGGAGGTGAACATGCGACACCAGGTGAGCCAGGTAACCTGCAGGAAGAGTGAAAGTGAGCAGCAGAGGTGCAGGAAACGGTCGTGTGGAAAGAGCAACGCAACAGTCGAGTCGTGCATTTGAATTTAGCTTTCATGCAAAAGTTACGGCGGTGGCAGAAGTGTTCAGATCGTTTACTGAGTCAAAGTTGTACCGCGCTAAATATTAAATCACGAGTAAAAAGTCCTGCATTCAAAATAGAAAAGGTATGAAAAGTAAAAGTAGCCATTATGGAGCTTATTTTAACTCTTCCATCAACATTTGGTTCATCGTATTTTAAAGTCACTACTAACTTTAGCTGTTAAAACATGTAGTGGAGCAAAAAGTACAATATTTAACCTTTCATGGAGTATAAGTACTTCAAAAATGGAGGTAAGAACATAACTTTCTACCACTGAGAAATAATATGTCGAAATGACGTTCTGCTCTTTATATACGGGACCTCAGTTATTAGGTTCTCGTCCAGGCAGGAGGAGGAAAGCATGTACTCATAAAGTATTATTTTACTACCCAACAGTCTATAAAGTAGTTAAAATTAGCTCAACCTTAAACAACTACAGCAGTAAAATGCAACATACATTAATGCAGCAGTAATATTAAACCAAAAACATAATTTATAATAAAACATTGTTCTGCATAACGAGTCCTTTTACTTTTGATACTTTAAGTATATGCAGGCAGAACCTATTACTTGTAGAGTATATTTATAGTGTGGTATGAATACTTCTTGTTGTTGGAGGTGTGACTAATTCATACACTGCTGACTAGTTTAAATAAACAGTGAACCAAAGTAGTACATCCGTCCGATAATATTAATCTAAAACTTGCCTAAGTAAAAGTACATAGTCTCACAAGATGGAAATAATGAGGTTAGGAAACAAGGAATGTTTCAACTCTGTCAATGTGTCGCTACAGTTTGCTGTTTGGTTTTTATCATCTCCGTCCGAGGACACGAGGCTCCACAAGATGCCAGACTCATGCTACTTTCTGCTGGCGTTGCTGATAGTGTTGTAAGCCGTATCTGTATGAGGACATCGTACATTTTGTTCTGTAGCACAATGCTCTTTTCATTAGTTTGATGGGCTTTTTTGCCATCCAATTCATTCATCTGTAAGATAGGACAGCATGAAATACATCTGATGTTCCACTGCAGTCATCTGACGTGGTTTAGACTTTTAATTGGGCATCTGTTGCGTCAAGAGGGAGGGCTGAGATAAATGCCATCATTTAACTTCACTGCTTCTAAGGACTTAAATCTAAAAGTGTCCGCTTTTATAAGAATTGTTATATTTCAGTCTGCGTACAGACTTCGTTGGGTATATTGGGTTTACTAGAATTATGAAAAGCATGACAGACTTCTGTCTTTTAAATGTCCAACCTGACAAACATTAAATTCACTGAGTGACAATCCTCTCTGTGTCTCCCCCTCGGCTTTTTGTTTGCAGCTTTTCAGAGTTGAAGTCTTGTTTAACGGGAGGAAACACTTTGTGCTCAGAAGAAACAGCGAATTCCAGACTCTCCACAGAAAAGTATGTATATGAAACTGAATGACCGTACGTAGCACTGCACGTGATCATTTCTTTGAATCATAAAATAGAGTTGATTTGAAGGTTCGGGTTGTATTTTGTGGCACCGGCAGCTCAGGAAGGTCATTCAGACCCCCGATTTCCCGAGCAAAAGGAACCCTCATCTGAGGACCAAACCTCTGGAGCAGAGGAGGCAGGAGCTGGAGGACTACATCCAGGTAACGCATCCAGGTGTTCACCCAGTGAGGTGGGAGCAGATTCAGCCCTCATCCTTCAACCTGATATCTTTTAGCAGCAAGACTGTTCAAGTGCAGGAATCTCTTCATGTTCAGGGGAGTGATACTGTGTAGCTGACGGGGCAACCAAACTTTATTTATATAGAACCTTTCAAAACAGAAGTTTTAAAATGTGCTTTACAGGAATAAGAAAAGCAAATAAGGAGACAGAGAAGGCAGTATATAAAATAAGAGAATAAACCACAAAGTAGACATTATCAATAGCAGATGTGTAGAAAGTAAAAGTAGAGTATATTGAAAATGTGCTTTTGTGTTTTGCGTTTTCAAAACTGAATTCATTCATAAACCTTCAAAACCACAAGCTCTGACATCATGCTGGACAAAAATACCATTTTACAAGTCGTTCTCTCTTTGCCAGGAGATCATCTATCAAAATGAGGACGTGCCACAGGTGCTGCTGGACTTCCTCCATGTTAAACACTTCCACACAGGCAACAACAAGATCAGCAGCACGGAGTAAGTCGTCCAGCCCGGACTCCTCTGACTGCACCCAGAGATGTCGGACGTGGTGCTATATTTAGGTCCTCTATTTTTGGATTGGGGGCAATGCAGCAACATAATAGAAACACATTTCTCCCAGTGGTGGGGAGCAGCAGCACTGGCTCTAACCCACAATATAGCTCATGTTCAAGGAAGGAGAAATGCACACATACATAACGGTACACCTGCTGTCAGTGTTGTAGGTTTAAGTCTTCGGTCCAGGCTACGCTTTGTTTTTGTCTCCACCGTACTTTTAAATATATGCACAAGACATAACTAATTGGTGGTGTTCTGTATGGGGGTGAGATGAATGATCTTCTTCACAAAAAAGATTATAGTAACTTCACAAACAAAAGAGAGGAAAGGGCAAATATTTTGCGTGTGTAGAGTTTAGAGGAAAATCTGTGATACTTGTGTGCTCTAATTTCAGATCACTTGATGAATTGGACAGTCAGGACAACGGGTAAGATGTTTACTAGTATTTTCCCTTTTATCTGTACTTGTGCCGCGCAGTGTATGTACTGTCTCTACTTGAAGGGACGTAGCTACTGTAGGAATACCAAGCCCCGTGCACTGGGGATTACTCTGGGCCGCCTCCACTTCCTTATTGTCTCTGCAGCACCATTAGTTCAGTGATGACAGATGCATTATAACGGCTACAATATAAACCTGGCTGTATCTTACCTTTTTGAGAATGTTTTATTTCTTTGTGGTCCTGCGGGTTTCATATAAACACTGATTCAAAACCCAAGTGGCGTGAAAAGAAACTATAATAAAATCGCTGTGAAGAGCGGCACGTGCGTCAAAACGTATGCATGTATTGTTTTTGTTTTCTTTTAATGTGAGCTGACACACTAGCGGCATCTTGACGTGACTCCCCAAATTGATGTTTTCTGTCTTTACATCGGGTCCGGTGAGGGCTACAGGCATTAACTGATGCCATCAAATGACATGACGCTGCACAACACGGTCAGGATTGTGGAGCCAGTCCAGCTCAGGGCCCTGGATCGACTCTGTATCCCCCTAAAGGACGGGCTTGATCCTCTCTGTGTCAGCACCCAACCCCCCCTTATCATGCTTCTTGCACATTCAAACTAAACCAGAATGTGCACAGAACTGAATAACGCGGTGCTCTGGTGCAGCTATACTAATGGACAAGTGCATTTCACACAAATCATAAGTTGTTATTGGTATACACACAAATCTGATGTTTGAGGGAATACTTCCTTTGCTAATCACTCATATTTTACCTTTTGTTTCCTCAGTTATCAATTTCCACATCAGCGGGTGTTGGGATTTTTTCAGGATCCGTATCTCTCTGACTGCACATCAGGTAGGATAGAACACACTGAGGAAACAGTGAGAAATATTTACTGGCTGTAATTTTTTGTTGAAAAGCATCAAAAAGCTCAAGGACCTTGTTGGCACGGTATGAAGCCTGAGCTCTGTCTTGCAGATCTCCCAGATGTTGTCGTGGATGGGGTTCTTCAGGGCTTTTACACCCGGGACGTCCGGGTCAGCTTCACCGCCCCTACTCTCACTGAGCCCGACCCCACCGCTTCTACAGAAGCCTGAAATTGTAGATCGTATGGCTTACCGTAACATTTAAAAGTGGAATATTCATACAGTCAAATACACAATGACGGCAAGAAACGTAAAAGAAAGCTTTCACTTGCTTGATGAAAAAGAGAAACAGCCTGAAAGCGGCCCCAATGGGATTTAAACCCAAACCCAGGCTTTGTTGTTCTGATACTCCTCTTGTTATATTGTTTAACTTCATTACAGCTCTTTGGCCTCAATATGAGATTCTCAAACACCAAAAGTCATCTGCCTGCAGAGGCAGTCTCTCAGTGTGAGTGTCTGGTTTGTAGTAATGAAGGTGAGTTTAAGTAGCATACAAACAGTTTTTAATGATGATGGCAATGATATGTGGCCACAGGCAAATGTGTCTCATTCATTTTAGCGACACTGTAGCTTAATTTTAAAATGAAGGAGCAGTGTGGGAGTGTAGAAAATGACTTGAAATCCAAGATGGGGTTTAGTTGTTTTTTTTTCCCCAAAATATTCTTGTTCGTCACAGTTGATGCAGACACGAGAGAAGTGGGGCAAAAACATATTGAAGTGACAGTTTCTTATATACATTTAATGTAATTTGTGCACTTTATTTGTGTGTAAACAAATGTTTTTGTAGTTGGAATGTATGTACTTTTGTATCATGTTTATATTGAAATTATAATAAAGAATCCGACTTCTATTTAAGCCTGAGCTGTAGAGCGATGATGATGATGATCAGCATTTTTGTGTTGCGAAGCCAAAGGCACGAGACATTTGAACACAAACAAAACACACATTTCTTTTGTTATAGGTCACGAATCAGACAGAAGGGTTGTCAATACATTCACAATTAAGTTCTCCTCGGTATAAAGTTCTATCTTATCGACAGTCGCGACCAAGTTCCCCCAGTGCATGAGGAGATATGATTACTGGTATAAATGGGTAGAAAGTGTTTCATATTGGCTGCTTCAGACCTTATTAACCAATAGAAATAAATAGATTCACTGTAGCCTCGATATAATTTAGACTTCCTGGTCAACTTTTTCAAAACATTCTAATTAAAACGCATACAGTGTATATACAGTATATTAAAATGACCTTTAAGTCCCTGACAACTTGGTTTTAAACCATGGATTAATTTCAAGTTAAATATTTGTGACTAAATAAGCTACAATCAAAGTTTGACTTTGAAAATAAATTAGTCAGCTAAACTGCTTCATCGGGTATATTATGTATACCAGAATATTGTTTTTTAAAAATCGATAGCGATAAAAGATTTGATTGATGGTGACCAAATAATCCACCAACTGGGGATTTTTCCCAAAGACTCCCGGCCTCTTAAACCCAGTAAGGGACAAAACAGCACAGAAATTAATCCTGTCATGTTAAAAAAACCCACGCTGTTAAAACTTAGGTAGAAAATCGCATGTTTGTGTAGGATCTCTTATTGTAAGAAGCTGGTTGAGGAAATAGGTGTTTTAACTCTAAACTCCACAGTATGTGCACAGAGAGACAGGGAAACGAAAAAGGGAACCAATTCTGGAGGTTAATTCTTTATATTGCTCAAAATGTTTGAAAACATACTTAGGAACTCCTCTAAAGTATTGTGATAGATAATCCTTCATGACAAAAGCAGTGGCAGAAGTGAGTTATTTCTGCTCCGAAAAGTTGTGAGTTTGATTCCAACATGGATTATTCTAACAGTTGATTTAGTGTGAAGGAAAAACTCTTTTGAGAACATTTGGTTAATGTTTGGCCTCTCTGGAAAACCATTTTTCAGACTGGGACCATCCTTTCTATATATTCCCTAATATTAAGTGCCAATTTCAGTTTGTGATCTTGTAGATGTATCTCTACACACACTGTGCAGGTGTAGAAGTTGTCAGTTCTCTCTGCAGCCGCCACGCCTCACCTCGGCCTCGGGCAAAATATTTTGCAAGCAGCAGCAATCAGCTCAGGCAGAGCGTACACACAAATTTGCCTGTAGGAGAAAAGGCAGAAAGAAAGGAGCCTGAGTTCTTTATTACTTTATTTGGTTGTGGTTTGCTGGTGTTGTAACTGGCTTCCAGTTTGGTATATTCCAAGACCTGGTCAGACCAGTTCACCCTGAATAGGTAAAAGGAACTAAGTGAAGCTGGAAAAGTCTTGATTTTCTTGATGCAATGTGAGGATGCTGGAAGTTCACTTATTTAGGAATGAAAGGTCAAAGAGTTAAAGATTTTTAGTAATTAAAAGTAAAACTCTAGACTAGTATTCGCTAATTAAAGTACAGCAATAATGTGGCTGTAAAATGTCATGCAAAATATCCCGCCTTAAAGATTATAAATGGCTCCAAAGCTGTGGTGGTTTCGTTGTCACCAGTGTCCCCCTTTACAAGTACAACTTTCTATTTGAACACTGGGTTTATTTTTGTGAATTGAGTTTGAAATGTGACTCCAGCACATTAGCAGACATTTTGACTTTTCAAAGTAGGAAATGCACGGATGGCTGCATCCCATGTAGTTTAGAGATTTGGTTAAAATTTGGATAAAAGAATTTGGATGGAAACTTGGATGCTTCATCAGGCCATCTGCTAAAAGGGCCTATAGGGGCCCAAAGCAACCTTTCGCCCCCAGGGCACCCTAGACAATGATCGGAACAGTTTAGTAGATTAAAGGTCCATCATAATGTCTTTATTTCACCACTCCACTAACACTTAATGATTTCCTGGAATTCCAGGGTTAAATGTATGCCAATTACAACCATGGATGTTTAACAAACAAAAAAGCCTCCAAAAGTAATGCAAGGACCTCGAGTTTTTACTTTATTTCAGGAGCCACGTGTTTGTCTCCAGCATCCGTTCCCAACTGTACGTGAACGTGCCCTGACGTGGCGCATGCGCAGTGCTGTACACGGAAGCGGTCTCCGGCGGACTGCCGTCTCTCCCAACCACCGCTCCTCCTTCAATGACTGGTACCGACTCGGACTTCTTCAGCCACCTCTCCCCCCACGGGCGGCGTTCTGCAAACTACATGCTGTCTCTGTGATTCACCAGGAAACAGGACCGTCTTCCTGACGGACAAACTTGACGCCTGCACATTATCTCGGTGAGTGCCGCTAACAACCGTGACGCTTCGGCTACTTGGATTTCAAACGAAAGCTGAGGTGTGAACAGAAAGTGTTTATTTTTTTTTTTTTTGCTGCCAGGCTCGTCTCTAAATTGGATTATTTGCTGAGCCGAGCTGGAAGCTAATTGCTACTCTCGGGATAGCTTTGATAAACTGGAGCCAAAGATAGCCCCCCTCTCTGTGCTGATGCTAGCACGCTAGCTAACAAACTGTTTTGTGTCCACGTTAGCAGTAACTTAACGCCTTTGCCATAAGGTACACAGCATAGTGGCAGCTTAAAGGGCAATGCCACTTATTCTGGTTGTCCCAGCACTCCTGGGTTGTATTAAAGAACGTGAAGACTACACTTTGGACCTGCATGAGGTGCTCCAGAACCCACCTCTGCTTTAACACTGTCCTGTAATTCAAACTAAGACTGCAGCTAGTGGTTCTTTTCATTGTCTATTTTTCTGACGATTGTTTCCTCAATTAATCTATTTCATCTTTTGGTCTATAAAACATCAGAACACTGTGGGGGAAAAAATGCCCATCACATTATCCAAGGGCACAAGGTGACTTCATAAAATGCCTTTTTTTTGACCGACTTACAGTAAATATTCAATTATGATGTAAGGCCAACAAAAGTGGAAAGTTCTCACATTTGAGAACCTGGAACCGTCAAATGATTGGCAATTTTACTTTAAAAATACCTAATCGATTGATCAAAATAGCTGCCGATTAATTTTCTTTGGATGGACAAATGGATAAGTCACTTTTGGCTGCTGGTTGATGGCTGATTTTGTTGCAGGAGCGTGTGGGAGCATCATGTGGAGGAAGGCTTCAGGCGCGGCCCTGCTAGCCTTAGCTGTTGGCTATTTCTACCATGGCAGCCCGGACCTGCCGGAGCAGATTTTGCAGTACATCAGCCTGCCAAACCTTCAGTCATCAACTCAGAGCCCGAACAGCCTGGAGCAGGTGATCGCCGCTGCCTGGGACACTCTGATCACTCTGCCGACCCGGCAGTGGAGCAAAGTGGCAGTAGGGTGAGTCAGAGTAGAGCTGAGTGGTGCTGTTAGTGTAAGAAATAGCCTCATGTCTTTCTATCGCCTGAAGTTGACATTCATTACTGCATACGTGCTCCTGCAGTCGCTCTACTGTGCACTGTGGCATGTTGAGAGCCTGTAGTGAGCTCTGCTAGTGAGCAGAAATGTGTTGAAATGAGTCGGTCACAGTTCAGATGGCTTGGTCCAAGACAGCAGTGCACCAGTGAATGAAATTGCTGTCTCTAGCTAGCCCATTGCTTTAGAATAGCCAACACACTGGATCTGTATCTTAAGCCTCTTTCACGCATAGTTCCCGGTAAATTGCTGGTGATGTTCATTATTCACACATGCAGCTACATTCAGGAACATGTACGTCTTGCGCTTTTTCACACATGCCATGGCAGTGCCGGAATAGATGGGGCAAGGGGGCAGAAGAAGATCGGGGGGGGGGGGCCGGATGTATGTGTACGCAGAGGCAGGAGTCTCATTATTTTCAGGAACATGGTGGTTGAGGAGCTGTCTTTGTTCTTGCCAATGCTCTTGTAATGTGTTTAATATTCAGCTATCAAAACACGCGCGAAAGCACCAGCGCGGCAACCGTAAACAAGTCGGAGAGTCGCAGCGGAGTCGCATGAAATCGTCTTTCGTCAGACGGACGTAACCCTTGATGTGCTTGTCCCTGCGAATGTTACTGCTTTCAGTCACACACGGCCGCACCGGAATTTTCCCTGAAATGTTACCAGACCTTGAGGTGGGAATCTGGCTGTACAGATTTCCCTGAATATCGATCATCCCTGCTCCCATTCACACATGACCCCATGCAGGAAATGTTCCCGAACATTTAAGGGATGGGCTGCATGTGTGAAATTGACTTTAGAAAGGTGGAAGATGATGACTGGCTGGACCTGAATGACCACCTACCAGAGGGATGGAAGGGGGAAAGAAGTGAAGGGGGTGGGCAAACTTGTGTATTGATTAGGAATAGTTTATTTCTCTTCAATATGAACACCTCAAGTTCCTTTTTAAATGGCATCTGTATGTTCCATAATGTGAAATACATTAAAGTGAAGCAGAATATGTGAGTTTAAATCAAATCCTTGATCGCTCAAAAGTGAGCGTGGTTTATTGAATACTGATCAATACGGAGCTGTAGAGGACTCCACCCACACATCCCTCACATGTTTTATATTTGATTTTACATATATTTGATAGAAACCAAGAGATAACTGAACTAATGACTGCAGAGTAAGTAAGAACTTGGAAAAAGTATTTTTGTATTTCGCTGTCTTTAAAACAAGCACACCTTTTGACATTTGTAATCAATTTGTCTGTATCTGCACAAAACCTACTGACACCAGACTAGCTTGATTCTATTCTATTCTAACAGCTATATAAAGTGTGTGTATATACCCTCAGGATTTTAGTTAAAGCAAACATTATAGAAAGTATAAAGTTATTAACTATCCTATAATCCGTGCTCAGTATTTCTCTTCTCTGTCTCTCTCATGTTAAGGGTGAATGCCTGTGTCGACGTGGTCGTCTCAGGGGTGGGACTGCTGCAGGCTCTGGCCGTGGATCCTGGCGCCGGCCTGGATCACGAAGTGCTGCACTCCAAGGAGGACTTGAAGGAAGCCTTCATCCATTACATGGGGCGCGGAGCAGCTGCCGAGCGCTTCTTCAGCGACAAGGAGGCCTTTCAGAGGATTGCACGTGCAGCTGCAGAGTACCCCGGTGCAAAGGCAAGGAAACCTTAATCTCCAATCCTTCTCAGAGGACAAATTCTTGTTTTATTAAGTTGTTTTTTAAAGATGATCTTTCTTCTAGTAAATGTGTTGTCTTCTTCCAGCTGTATGTGGGAGGGAACGCTGCCCTCATTGGTCAGAAGCTCGCCAGCTACCCTGATCTGATGGTACAGTAGCATGTTTAAACTTCTGTTATACACTGCTCAAAAAAATTAAAGGAACACTTTGAAAACACATCAGATCTCAATTGAAAAAAAAAAAAATCATGCTGGATATCTATACTGATATGGACTGGGTAATGTATTAGGAACAAAAGGATGCCACATTGTTGGATGGAAATGAAAATTATCAACCTACAGAGGGCTGAATTCAAAGACACCACGAAAATCAAAGTGATTAAATGATGCTGCAGGTTAGTCCATTTTGCTGAAATGTCATTGCAGCAACTCAAAATGGTCCTCAGTAGTTTGTATGGCCCCACGTGCTTGAATGCTGCCTGACGACATCAATGGGTCCAAGGATTTCATCCCGATAGGATGCGAGGTTTAGGTCAGGCGAGTGTGGGGGCAAGTCAGTGGCATCAGTTCCTTCATCCTCCAGGAACTGCCTGCATTCTCGCACCACATGAGGCCGGGCATCGTCGTGCACCAGGAGGAACCCAGGACCCACTGCACCAGCGTAGGGTCTGACAATGGGTCCAAGTATTTCATCCCAACACCTAATTGCAGTCAGAGTGCCGTTGTCTAGCCTGTAGAGGTCTGTGCGTCCCTCCATGGATATGCCTCGCCAGACCGTCACTGACCCACCACCAAACCGGTCAATCTGAACGATGTTACAGGCAGCTTAACGTTCTCCACGGCTTCTCCAGACCCTTTCACTTCTGTCACATGTGCTCAGGGTGAGCCTGCTCTCA
>JAVQJF010055039.1:0-35793 GCA_036023855.1 Gadopsis marmoratus | reverse complement strand
AAAAAAATACACAAACATAACAATGGTAATGTTACTTATCCTTATAATATCATTTTAATTCAATTCGACCCCCCCCCCCCCCCCCCCCCAAACAAATGATGTAGCATTATTAAGATCTGTTATTTTTATTAATTTTGCATCTAGCATATAAATCTTGCTGCTTTATCGGTGACGGCATTTGTACGAGCTTCTGCAGCTGAGTTGTACACAGACGTTTCTCCGTTCCTCGGCTGCCTCCCTTGGTGCAAGCTAACATTTAGCAGATAAGTCCAGAATAAGACAGCTGCTTTGCACAAGGTCGACAAACGGCCTTATCTTTGTCAGTTCCTCTGCCATCTACGGTGGAGAACCCAGAACACTTCCACACTCTGCTTCTCAGATGCTTTGGTGTCGTGATTGTCCGCTCACTACGGCTTTGCTCCCCAGCTCAGTTTACTGATGGGTCAACGGATCAAGCTGATGGTGACCTTTTAGAGCGCCCTCTGCTGGATCACCGGGCACACTACTTCAAATGGTACATTCTGAATTCAAACAGGTCATTACAGTTTGAATCTTAACTTTTCATTTGAACAAATGATCAGATTTTGAATAAAAAGAGACAGCGCTAGACAGGAGTCAAATGTGTGCGTGCATATGCAATATCGCCGCACACAAACAGGTATTTACAAAAATAGCATACATACATACATATAGTACATACATACCTATACACACATACACACACACACACACACACACACACACACAGGGTTTTGTAGAGTTTGAGGTGACAGAATAAGGTGGGGCAGGAAAAATAAGATGGAATCTAAATAATAAAACGTTTGTTTGCCAATTTCACTGATTGTGTGATCTGTCGAAAATTACTGGCATTATTGTAGAACCCTGCCAGTGTGACACAAACTGCAAACGAAATTGCACTCTTTCTTTGGTGTTATTTGCACTGACAGGTATGAGCGGTAGAGCAGGCAGACATATTGATATGTAAATGTGCGATTTAAGGGCATGTCTACGTTCATGGCAAAGTGGGTGGAATTCTGTCTTGTCACATACAAATGACATCAGGCTGCTACAAAAGAACCACACACACATCTACACACTTCAGACGGGTCCGTCATAACTCTATATCGTATACATTTTCTGGCCTTTTTTGCGGGAGACGGCGGATTAGCGGCACTCATTAATCCTAAAATTTCGAATTGATGCGATCATATGAATGGCTTCACTAAACTATGTTTTTATTTCATTATCATCGTGCTACTTTATTACAAATTCACAGCATGTGCTTCTACCTGCAGATATATGTGAGCTTTCTGCTGGCCATTTTAACTAATTGTCACTCTTCCCCTGTCTGCTTATATCTGTTTATGCTTGGCACATTGTATTGTTTTGTTGTTCTGTTTTTTTCCATGACATATTTTATTGGTCCTATGCCTTATTTGTTTTAGTGCTATCTTTCAAATACTACATTGTCCCTGGCATGCATGCTTTTGCTATTTGTTGTTTCTCGTCTTTGTTACCAATCTGTTTGCTTGGTTTTATTGTGTAGTCTTCGGACTATTTTATTATGTGTTTTTTCTTTTTTCTTCTCTCTCTTTTAAATCACTTTGGACTATATAAATAAAGTGTATTATTTTTATTATTATTGCATTTTACATTATTATTCGAATAGACCATTAAATAAATTTTAATGTGGGCTGTGGTCTCTAATACCACTATGTGTGATAGACAGTCACTTAGCAAGATAACTAGGCATCATTTAGAAGTCACGGCCTGGCCGGGACTGCTGCTGTGGCCAGATACTACTGTGGTCTCGCACGCTCACTTTTTTTGTTGCATGCATACTGTTTTACATACGCATGCACACACCTAAGTAGTCGGGGCAAATTGTTTATGAAAATCCCAGTTCACAAATCTCTCTCTACCCTCCCTCTCCCCTCTCGCCTCTTACCTTCATGCTCTCTGCTGCTTCTCTTTCTTTTAGTCTCCTCTTACCTCCCTTGCAGCTTCTAATCTTTTCTTTCTGCGCCATCCTTCCCTCCCCAGCTGGTGCTATTTGCGGGCCCCCAAATATTTAACCAGCAAATAGCACCAGCTGGGGTATGAGGGATTGGTGGAGAAATAAAAGAGAGTAGAAGCTACAAGGGAGGTAAAAGAAGACTAAAAGAAAGAGAAGCAGTAGAGAGCATGAAGGTACGAGGCAAGAGAACAGAGAGGGGAATTTTGGGGGGGGTGGATACAGGGTGCTGGAAGGCCTAAGCTGGGAGGATCAGCAGAGGAGAGGCTCCAGTTGTTGTGGATTAGCTGCTTGTTTTATCATAATACCACTGCCTGCTTGCCTGGGGTTTGGTGCTCACCGGGCAAGCTGCAAAGTCAGAAATCATGATTTCTTAAAAAATGTATGAGTAATGCAACTCATTACCACAGAGCTTTAGTTTTGCTAGAAGAGGCTCGAATTGCAAAGCCTTCCGATGGATCACAACATTTCCTTCATACTGTAAGTTCTGTGTTCCAATTTTTTTTTGGGTGAATATGCGCCCGGCGTTCCTTGTGTGGTTCGTCTTACGGTAAAAAAAACAAAATACAGGTAACATTCTGAGTTGCAACTTTGAACTCGCGAAGGAGACTTTTAAAGTCTGGAAGGCACAAAATATAAAATGGAAAGAGAAGGGAGAAGAAGCTGCTACATATGAGGGATGAAGAGGATTTGATCAGAATTTGGGACGTTTTAAAGAGTAAACCAGTGGAATATGAGTTTAGGGAAGAGGTGTCATTTGAGTTGATAGGAGAGACAGAAGGATGGGATTACTTAAATACTTGTGATTTGATTAAATGGTTAGTGTGTTGTATGTATGTTCACAGTGTGGGTTAAAGTCTTCATTAAAGACATTTTGGGAAATGTGCTTCTTCACTTTCTTTACCGTTAAATCAGAAGATTGACGCTTCAGAAGATCTCTCCAGCAGCCAATTAGCTTAGTAGCTACTCTGGTTCTGTCAAAAGGTTTAAAAAAAAAACTTCTCTGGCGCTCACCATGTTCATGCTCTTTAGTTTAATCTGTCTAATCATATAGAACCCAGGGTATAAAAACTCACGTTGTGGTTTTACTGGTGCTGGGATCAGTGTTTTGTTACCTTTTGACCGAGCCATGCCGGCTGTTTCCTCCTGCTTCCCGTCTTAGTGCCAAGCTAACCGGCTGCTTGCTGTAGCTTGATATTTAGCAGACAGATATAAGAGTGGTGTGTATGTTCACATCTAACTCTCGGCAAACGAGTGAGTAAGCATATTTCCCAACTTGCCATGTCCTTTAAACTGTCAATTTGATGATGTATAAAATCATTTCTATAGAACCTTCTTGGTGTTGTTGTTTATGGGCACAAAACGGGACAAAAGGCGTAGGGCACGAAGCTGCTTTTCGGAATCCGATTGTGATTTTGCACTGAACACGTACAACTGTGAGTAAATGTTACATAAAAAACAACCCTGCCAACAGCTTTTGTCCTTTTAGAAACACACGCACTAACTATACCAAAGAAAAGATAACGCGCTGTGTAAAACACATTTAAAAACTAAAATAAACACATAAAAAAAACTAATTCTTTCTGTATATGTCTTCTTGTGTTGTCCACCTTCATGTCTTTAGAATTTGGAAAGATACCAACAGAGCAAGGAGCAATTCCACCAAGCTGCCACCAAGACGGAAGCAAACGTGAGGTGAGACACACACACACACACACACACACACACACACACACACACACACACAGCATCTATAAATAGTGATCTGCTCTTTTCCTCATACCCAGTAAAATGCATACATACCAGAGCACACCTGACACCTGACTAATGTGTTAAGTGTTTTAATTGGCTGCTTCAATTAAGCAGAATTTAACGATACCTTATTTTGCCATCCTCGCTTTTCGCTGTGCACTTGTAATGAGCCACAGCCAGGGAAAAGGTAGCTAATTATTGCCACTGCAGTCTGTGAAACACCCAGCTGAAATCCACATTGGAGACATACACTGACAAGCTGTTTAATATTGTGTCACAGCAGTAACAGCTAACTGAGACACACAAATATTTATGGTTGAGGACAAAGCAACATCGCTGTCTATGTCGTTCAGTGTGTCCTCGTCGCTGCCGGCAGGTTTTAGGTTTAGCAAGATTATCTGTGTTTTTCTGCTGGCATGATTTTCAACCCATTGGATTTCAAATGATTCATTTAAACATAAAATCAGTTTTGTTCTAGTTTTGCGCATCATTCCTAATGGTAATAAGGACATCGTGCACAACAAGTGCGACGGAGCAACATTTGCTAAAAAGGAAGTCCTATGGGGCAAGAAACGAGCAGTCAGAATATCACACAGGTTTTAAACAAACCCAGAGGTTAACCAAAGCAGTCCGTTATAAAGGTCCATCACAGTACAGACCGACGTTTTGGTTTAGCTACGACCTGAGTTGCTGTGCACGCACCATTTTCTGGTGTACTGAGGCATTATACACCATATACATTGTTCAGTGCACTTTGTGGCCACAAAAACAAACTATGCCTGAACCACCTCAACCAACTTCTTTCAGTGTGAAGGAGCATAACCAGAGTTATTCTTGAAAAATGTGTGTTATGTATAAGACATTTGGCTGTGTAGTGTACTGGGTTGCTCCCAGTAGCTGGCAGCTGCTCGGAGGTGTACTGGAAGCAAATATGAGTAATAAGATTCTGAGTAAAGAAGATGCATGGTCAGTCAGTTCTACCTGGATGACTCAGACATTAACTGCACAAAAACGGGTACCTATTCTCCACAGAATAGAGGATCATCTGCTGACTACAAATTCACACTAAAGCCCCTCACTTCAGTTCCACGCCTACATACACAACTCACCGTGTGTCAGCCCTGTAGATAATTCATCCTTTCTGTGGTAATCTGAAGTGACTGAAAGCTACTATCAGCATTTTAGGAATATGAGAGTCCATTACAGTCAGATGTAAAGCAATGCCAACATGTTTAAAGACCAGGCGAGCTTACCTCTGGGGAATACTGTACAGTAATACTTCTCTTAATTCTCTCTGCGTTGGGTTGTCGTGTGTATTCTAAATCCCTGAGTGTTTTATTAGAGAAGATCAAACGATCTGAGCTTCCGGTATGGCACTACCTTCATGGTCAATTATATACTTCTTTTTACAGGTTGTAGCATGTGGATGAGGCTCTCATTCATTCCGTAATCTGCCTTTTCCGCTACAGAACACTGGCGGAAACCCTGCATCGTATCAACAGAGATAGCAGCATTCCAAAAGTACAAAAGATCCCTGTCCAAATAATCTATCCGCAGGTTACATTACCTTTTTTATGTCTTAGAAAATATTAAAATTCAGACAAAGGCATCGGCCAAATGAATAAATGTAAATGTAAACAGCTATGACTTGGACATAACAGATGTAGGATGTTTCTAGGGCACTGAGACCAGAATTCAATCCATCCAGGATACTTATTAGTCAGTGAATCAGGCTAAATAGTTTGATTCACTGACCATAAGTATACGTGCTTTAAAGTGTAAAGTTTTCTGTGTTCTGTATGTAAGTATTTTTGTAAACAGTATGTGTCTATACTGTATGTGTGTGTTCTGTGTTAATCCACAGTTTAATCCTTGGGAGTAAAAATGGGGATTTGGCTGCCAGCACTGCAGGGTTTGAGGGAACCAGAGAGCGCAGGGCCAGTGCATCACCGTCCTCTCTCTGCGTTTGCATTGCTTTTTGTGTTCAAGCCTTCAAATTTGCCAGCATAAATTATCCCCCCCTCCCCTGCTACAGCGGTTAATTGCACACCAGATCGCTAAAAGTTATTCTTCATTTCTGCATGGGATAAGAGACATTTTGGACTGAACGACACAGTTCCTTATATATACAGTTAGGGCCGAAGATGTTTGGACAGTGACAGAATTTTCATGATTTAGACACTGGATCCCACCAGAATGGCATTTTGCATTTGCTAACTTGGCAGAATTGACCTAGCTGTGGAATTACAGATTCGAGGATAGAAACAGTCTAGGTCCATTTTGTGTGTGCGAGTGTGAGGGGAGACAGCCTCCTCTTCACAGCTGAAAGTAATAGAATGAGAGCGAGACGGTGACAGACAAGGCAGATACCCACGTCAAACCGCTCTGGTAAGTATCCAAGGCATTTTAACAAGGCCAGCTGTCTGTTACTGTAGCAGTGGTACTAGTCTTAATAGCCAGCCTTTGTCAGATCCGCACAGCCTGTGTCAGAAAATACCAGCTTACTGAGATCACTCAGCGATAAGGACAAGCAAAGTCCAGAGGCCAAGTTCAAAAGCAGACTACTCGGCAATTGTTGTTGTGCTGTAAAAGGAAAGCAAACCTGAAACATGCCGTGTGGTTCACTGAATTTAGAACCTGGTAAATTTCAAATCTGTACAGTTTCAACTGATGGTTTGAGACAACCGGTTATATAGCAACCTTACTTGCATGAAAATGGAAAAAGTGTTAAACCAGGTATGTTATTAACGTTATCAAGTGGACTTAAGTGGTGAAATTAGTCCCAGTAGATCCACACTCTGCTTTAATTTAGAACTGCCAGGAATGTTAGCTCATTACAAGGTTTTCATTGTGTTGACAAAGATCATTTATGACAAGTCGTGATTATTTGAAGCATTTCCCGAATCAGGCGACCTTGTACAAGCCCGGCTCGCAAAATAAATATAGAGGAAAGTTAAGTTACCAAAATGAATATTGTTAAATGGGGACAAGGATACACACACTGCAGGAATTAGCACCAGTGAATGCAACATAAGAGTGTGTGATGTCCTTAGAACTGGGCAATCTTTACTCGAATAAATTCCTAACTAGATATACAGAAACAGTGTGGTGATACAATTTAACTTTACAGTATATCTTCCACAGACTCCGGTGGAAAGCAGGATGTTTACCCCTTTACAACATTTCTGAGCAGCAAATCAACAAACCCTTTTTAAGGTCATGAGAAGGTTTCTACTTGTTGAAGCTATGCATATTCATTGGTGCCACTGTGGAAACCTGGTTATTAAAATATATTCAAAGTGAGAGGCATTGAGAGATATTAAGTACTCCACCTCCACTTCAATGTTTACGAAAGACAAAGTGAAGTCTGAGTACTAATATACAGAGCACACTCTCTTCCTTGTGGAGGTTGTGATAGCAATGAGGAGATGGGCGAGGACAAGTGAAGGAGTGTGGCGATACAAGATAGGGGAGAAGAGGATGTGTGCCTTCAGGTACTTGAAAGCTGTCAGGGTGTAGTTGCATACACGCTACAAACAAGAGATAGGAGGCAACTCTGTCTCTTTAGCTGTTTTCCTCTTCACCTCCTCTGCCCTCTTCCTATTGAACACCAACTGGGTCATTGTTCGCCTTGTTTTTTTTTTTTACCAGCACCAGGTGTGTTTCTGTTACCTAACGGCGTACAGGACGGTGAAAATTGTTGCAATGCTCAAGAGGGTCAGGGCTAAGACCACCGCCAGACTCCAGGAACAGAAGGCAGACAAAGAGAGACTAAATGGCTAGGTTTAATAAGTCTGATGAAACCGCTCCTGATGAAAAGCAATCTTGATGGCAACAGTTATTGCTAACTCTAGGCTGCGCTGTTCTCGTGCTTCTGGGTCTCTGTTTGACATTGTTGACCAAGATAGTTTACTATAGAAAGATTAGGAAAAAAGGCCTCTCTAAAAACTGAATCAGGACCGACCTACAGGACAGACAGTGCTTTGTTTCCATTGGAAACTTTACCTCAGGAAAAGTACTTCAGGGGTCAATTCTTGAACCATTGCTATTAAATCTATATGTTCCCACTCGCACGTGTTAAAACAATAATTATGCAGATGATTCACAACTGTACCTATCCCTATCCCCTAACTCAATGTATTAATTATAGTAATCTGTCAGTGTAACACATCATATTATGTCTGAACAAATACAAACAGAAATACAGAAAAATTGCAGCTCATCTCAGTCCTCTGTCTCTGGAGAGCAAAAGTGAAGTCAGATATTCGGGTGTAATTTTTGGCGCCAATCAACGTTTTTAGAGCCGTATTAATCATCTCACACGATCAGCTTTCTATCATCTAAGAAACATTTAAAAACTAAGGGGATTTCTCTGAAAAAGCATACTTGAATGTATCCATGCATTTCTAGCAATTAGATTAGACTACTGTAATGGTCTATTCACTGGCCTCCCAAATCCAGCTGTGCGGTGCCTACAGTTCGTTCAAAATGCGGCTGCACGTGTTCTCGCCGTAACTGAAAGCGTTCTTCGATATCTTCTGCATTGGCTCCCCGTCAAAACTGAAATTGATTTTAAGATTTTTCTACTTGTGTACCAAGCTCTAAATGGTCTTGCGCCCCAGTATATAATATACAGTACATGCTCGATGGATACGAACCAGCAAGAACTCTCAGGTCCACAGGCAGTGATCTATGAAATGGTTTTGGAATATAGAGTCAGAGCCAAGCATTATACAAAAACTCTACTCATTATATGTCAAAACTTGTAGTTCCACACAAGCAAGATGTTGCAGACATGTTGTAGCCCTAAAGTCAGTTACAATATTGCGTTCTCTCCATTTTTCCTCCTTGGGTACTACATCCTATGAGATCTTAAGAAGATTTTCTAATTACTCGCCTGAAACACAGTAGTACCAATACTTTGTAGTTGACAGGATAGAAATAAAATGGCATGTAGGACAAACAATGCTTCATATGTGTAGCCAAAGCCATTAAGGAAAACACAAAAAACCCTCTGTCTAACTCCGAGAGATGCATGGTTTAGAGGAAAAAGCATCTTCGTTATCAGCCTCATAGCTTTGCCAGAGGCTTTTGTAGTTGGTGGTGTGTTTTGTGTCTTTTCCAATTTCTCCCCTTTCATTCCTCTGCCTTTCTTTGTCTCGGTAAGCTGGTCTGCGTGGTCCACAAGTCTGAGGCCTCCGTGTTCCGTCCGCCTTCGCTGCCAGAGATTAAAAATAATGGGCAGCACCATTAATTAAACGGCTAATCTAAGTGTTTATGTTTTGTCATATTTACCGCTCACAGATGCGTAAGAAAACGACTGCTCCTGCACATATTAAAAAGCTTTTTAAGCACGCACACACACACACACATTAACACAGCAACAGCCTCATACATGGCTCGATGGGCTGTCAGGGACGCTGCTTCAGCTCGTTGCAACTCAAAAAAACCAAAGCCCCCGCCCCTATTTTTATTTATTTTTGTAAGCGGCTCAGTTAATATTGTTGATTTAAGACCTCACCTTCAATTTGGTGTAGCATTTGGCTTTAGCTTTTGCTGCGGCTGAACCAATTTTCTGCTTCAAGCGCCTTTAATAAACCACGCAGCGCTATCAGGAGGCTTTGGCTTCCCTGATGAAGGCCATTTATTTCAAATTAAAGGAGAGTTTCTTATCTTTGGCGGCCTCAAACGGAGAGAGAGATAACGATGGCGCGCTTTGGTGTCGCCCTCTCTGTGTTGTTAATGTGATGAGAGAAAAAGAGGGGGCGAGCAAGCGAGAAGTAAGAAAGGAGACTGGGTTGGCGAAAAGACAGAGACAAAAAGTGGAAGAGAGACAGATTAAACAGGCAAGATAAATCATTGGAGGTGGTGGGGGGGTGGAGTAATCTGATAGGTGTCATCTTTTTAAAAAGGTATTGAGAGAGAACACCAATGGATGCTTCATTCCTTCTCTTTCATCTTTTTATCTCACTTCCTTCCTTTATATGTTTTTCTCTCCGTCTCTGCTCATTTCCCTCTTTAACCCTTTATCACCCACCATCAGATAAACTCACTCATTGCATCCTTGGTACTGTTGCTGATGATAAAGCGCGTGTGTGTGCCTGTGTGGATAAGGATGTGCCGTCAGCTGTCTTCTGTGAATCAAAGCCAAAAAGAGCATTTAATTAGTCTTTCAATTAAATGTGGTGTTAAATGCTCCTCACAGAGAAAGTGTGCATGCATGGCCACAGCGTAGAGGAAATCGCCGTGTCGACACGTACGGAGGTGTGTGTGTGTGCGCTCATGTTTCATGTTCATGTTGATGGTGTTCTACAAAGTGCGTGTGGGTGTACATTTGTGCATGTGCCTTTCTATACGCGCGTGGGCACACATAACTCGCTTGTCTCCGCTTCAATCAGTCCGAATCCTTTACAGAGGCACCGAGGCAGCGAACCTGACATAGTTAACAATCACGCTGACAGACAGGTAAAGACCAATTATAATACAGCCCACATTTCAAATTAAGCACGGCTGATTCAGTCTCTCGTATTTGATCAGAGCGATCCTTCCCACTCAATTAAATGTGATTTAGCTCTAATTGCATGATTTGCAGTGAAGCACATACTAGGTGGTCAACAGGTTGCAGTGGGTGTGGATGTTAATTGTTTTTAATCTTTGTCTTGCCTCATTTCATCAGACCTCTTCTTTCTCGTGAATGTTATTTTTTCCCTTTTAAAAAAAAAATAGTCTTTCTTTTGTTCCGTCGTGGCTAAGACACAAATTATATGAACTGTACCAGCACTACAAAACATTTAAAGCTCTATATTAATCCACATTTTAGTGGCTGCTGTCATATTTCCAAAGAGGAAAGACACATTTATTTAATGTTCTGTTATGACTGGGTTGTGGAAACTTTTATACAGTATATTCTTAATGAAATTAGAAATAGAAAATATCATATGCTGTGGATAGGGTTAATCTCTTGGGAATGTGCAAACAGTCAATAATCAAACAAATCACTGAAACAAGGCTTATTCTACTCAAACATATGACAGTTCTTGATGAATGGCTTCATGAATTAGCTAAGCTGCAATAACTCAAGACAAGTTGTGAACACAACATTGACTTGCCAGCTTCTAAGTTCATCTGGAGACATTGCTTGTTTCCACGTGCAGCAAGTACGGAGCAACATTACCATTCACTTGCGGCCGTGTTTGTGGCCACCTGATGAGTCTGATTTTCACTCTCCTTTAAGTTCTGAGCTGAAAGTCGCCATAAAGCCCTGTAGACTCGGGCCATAATTCTCTGAGGTCATCTTTCTTGCGATCTTACACATACAAGTATGCAATCCGTTCATATAAAACATAGATTATAGCCTCTTTAAATGGACTTCTGTTTGAAACCCTTTTTTCACATGTGGATCTACTGCTAGGAACCTTTTTGAGTTTTTCCCATTTTTTTATATATATACTATATGTATATATATATATATATATATATATCAATTGATTTTTTTTGTTTTTTTATGACCAATAAAAATCTTCAACAACCCCAAGCTTAAGTGATGTGTGAAACCTTGATCTCCAGTACATTCAGAATGAGCGAATTTGGTCCAGTAGTCAAGCTCCATACGTTGATGCTCATCAGTTGTTTGAGTTAATTGATGTTTTAAAGGCATTCTAGTTTTTCCAGTCTGTATTCTTTTTCTGCAGGCACAAATGTACACTGTCAAAGAGAGAGAGGAGGTTGAACATTGCAGTTTTTTCCCTCAATTCCATTCATAAATCCATCTCTGTGTCTGTCTTTTGCAGGTCTCGTAATACAGATCCGGTGTGTCATGGCCTGCAGGCTCAGATTTTATCCTGTTACAGGGAGAGCAGAGACCAGACCCTAAAGTGTTCAGACCTGGCTAAACAATACATGCAGTGCATTGATGATGCAAAGAAGGTGAGAGCTTGTTTCAAATCTGCAATGGATAGGATTGGGAATATCAGGGAATATCCAAAGGGTTAATATAGCTGGATCAAACATATTCTCTCATATTGTAATTATTATCTCAGCACTCCCACTAGAAATCCTAGACCATACCTTAATTATGAAGATCATGTCAATAGCAACTTTCTGCCAAAAACAATAAAAGCATGTTCATAATATTGTACTTCACATGGCTCCTTAAAGAAGAAAGGTTTGGGACATGACAATCCAGTCTGAGTGGTGACTTTTGAAGTTTTCCACAGAGAGAGATGTTGTTATTTTCAGGGCAGAACTCTGTCTGATGTAAAAGAAAGAAATATTCTGGGGTAGTTAAGTACCGAAAAAAAAATCAAATTTCGAGTGCTGTCACTTTAGGTTTTTACACAGAGAAAGAAGCGTTGTCATTAGAAACAACTTTCAGAGTGAATGTCTGATGTAAAAATACGAAATCCAAGTTCTCCAGAGCTACCAAACTGGTTTTCCTACCAACACTGAAATTGACACTTTTTCAAAGGCAAACACAGTTTGGGTTGCTATGAAATAGGTCTTCAGTCGCAGTTGAGCTTGTCACTGCAGTCTTCACCCTTCTGGTGCTAATTTTAGGTAGTTCATTTAAAGTAAGTGAGGAAGATAGACAAGTAGGTTTTTTGATATATTCTGAATTTGAAGGGAGCACATTAATATTGGCATTGATATATGGGTGTTTTATTAAGTTTCGAATTGAAGAACACTTATGACTTCCTGAAAGCAGTTAATTTGGATTCAAGTAAACAAGACATGGTCATCCAGTCAGACTCTGGTGTCAGATGTCTGCAGTGCCGTCACTCGGACTCTAGGATAGTATGACAGCAGAATGGTTGCACTATAGACTGTAAATGGGATTATATGACTTTAGCTGCTTAAGACTTATTGTCCTGTTTATGTGTATTGGACTTCTGCATTTTTTATGTTTGAAAACTCATCAGTCTCTCATCATAATGGAGGACATACTGTATACGCTGCTTATGATAGAAACCATATTTTGACTGTATCGCTGGTGTTATTTAGCTGTGAAATCAGATTGGAAATGTACAGCGTTGCACTGCTGTTTGATGTTGTAAGTAGCACATCACAGTGATGTGAGAAAGACGATTTCAAGCCTTTTACATTATGCTTTGAGAGTTAGTCGAGACTCATAACATGCTGGTGAATATGGACAAGTTGAAAATATAAATGAATACACCAATAAATAATATAGTTAAAGGATTAAAAACCACTGTGAAAGGAAATAGAAAGCTTAATACTTTTCATTTACCTTCCAATAAGTTTGTAAATTAAACTTAACTTTATGTGTTCTACTCTTGGTTTACCTTCTAGCTTAATTTTTTTTTTGTCTAAGCACACATTTAATCAGTGAGTTATTGCACCAGTTGAAAAATAAAATGAACTAGTAAGGTATAAGTAAAATAAATAAAGTTTTAATGTATTTTAGCACTTCAATTGAGGAAAAAATGAAAACATTTTGTCTTTGTAAACCCGCTGATTGGAAATTAAATGAAAAGTATAAACCTTTAATATTTAGTTTTATACTCTAGTTGGATTATTTGTTTGTGTATTAATTTACATTTAGTACATTTTGACACTCATTGGGCTCCATAGACAAATCAGCAAACTGCATGAATTTCCACTAAGGTGATTGTGGTTTCATGAAGTTTTCTGAAGCGGACATAGTCGAAACAGGTCATAAACTATGTATATACTGAGTCTTGCCTTTTTCTCTTTGTAGCTCATTTGTATTTTATCTGTGCTGAAATCCAGTTAAGAACCACGACGTGTGTATGCGCAGTAAAATTTAGCCTCAATACTTTCAGCATTCCACATTCCTCCGTTGGATCCGTAGCTGTATTATTCAAAGCAAACTTCCTCAGGTATGTGCATCACTGCAGCAGCTTTAAGTTACAAATTCACAGAAAGTTAGAGAGAGAATGTAAAGAGAAGGAGGAAAAGTTGGGGGACGGAATACTAGAAGCTTGCCCTTCCAAAGTTTGTACAGTAGAGGCATTTTGAAGGTGTAGCTGCTCATCATGCACCCGGACAACGCACCGCTCCACCTCATGCTGCTCTCTGCTCACATCTCCTCTGCATTGCTCAGGGGCACTGAGGCTTCCCCTGGCATACAGTAATACAGCATGTGATAATCAGCTCGCTGAAACTTGATTCCTCTGCTCTTGCATCGATGCAGTGTGTGTGTGGCTGCCGGTACGTGTGTGCACTTTCAATAGCATCTGTAGCTTTGTATTTGTCTTTTATAAAGCCTGTGCACACACAAACACTTTTTCATATATACATAGCTAAACCTATGTTTGTATTCCTCTATTTCTGCCCTTATGAGAACCAAATGTCTTCACAGATTGGTGTGTGTGTGTGTGTATGCTTTTTCCTGTGTATTTCTTCCTCATATTAGTGGGAGATAACAAGGAGTGAAGTGAAGACTCTTTGAAGACTGTCTTTAAAAGAGCACATCAGATCATACACATTATGTGTATATGTGTTGTGTGTGTGTGTGTGTGTGTGTGTGTGTGTGTATGTGTAGCTTGCTACATTGCAGCCGGCTTTAACCTACACATCAAGGTCTTTCCTTTTGATTAGCCCCTGAGGCATCTCCCTGATTTTCACCCCGTCAATTTGAAAGTTTATAAAGTTCTTCCTCCATTTTGTGTCTTTAAAAGCTGCCACAGTCAGTTTGGTAATCACTGATAACTTTCTTTTTTTCTTGTGGAGTGGATGCTCCATAGGCCGTGAACTCACTAAATGTACGGGATGCCCCGACACACTGTAGAGCGTGTAGTCTTCTGGGCCCGCTCACAACACCAGACTTTATTTAAGTTAAATTGAATTGCCACAATCGGAGGATTATCAGATCAACTTGGGTAAACTTTGCATGAACACCAGTGCATGCGATCAGTTCTAAAAAACTGTCATTTCATTTTCATTGTCACTAATTATTGACAAATCAATCATTTCTTCCATGACCCCCCCACATTACATGCTTTGCTGGCTGTAGGCTGAAAAAGCACACATTTTATGTGATCTGAACATTTTTTTAGGTTGTTTAGTAGCAGAATCATTTGAAACAGAAAGGGTTGAGTCCGTTAAACTATCCGGGGGTATTGATTCTGTGATCATTCTAGTGTGAGCATTTAATATAAGCCAAACATCGTTCCCTTCTCTGTAATGCAGATTACATGACAGCATCTTAAGGAAAGTCAGTGTGCTGAGCCTGGGGAAAATTCATTTTAATTTGTTTCCATCTCATTTGTAAGCACAGTCGATTTGTGGTGTCTTCTCTATTGTGCGCTTAAGTTTTAATCCTTTCAAAATGTTGGAGTGGTGAGAGAGACTCCTGCTTGTTAGAGTGGAGAATGACATGACATGAGAAAGCCTCTGAGGGGAGAAAGCAAACAGACCATGATTCCTGAGCTTTTAAATGAGTGAAAGAGGACTTCATTGGGACGGAGTTCAGGCCCAGGTCTTGTTTTGTCTTTCCAGGCACAGAAGCAACTGGGATGTGTTTTGATCAGTGTCACAGCGGGTCAGTGGACAGGCCTGCGTATCACACACGTCTCCCTGCTGAGTTGCACTGCCGTCGATGTGTGCGCGTGTGTGCACACACTACATGCGTGTGTGTTTGATGGCAAATGAGGGGAAGATCCCACAGAGACGGTGCAGACAGCCTCTAGTCATTATCCTCTGGGAGGCTGAGCCTGACGTGGGCATTGCTACATGTAACACAAACACTGTCCAGCCACTCTGTGGGATCTTCTAGTCATGTTTCTGCACTCTCAGATGCAAATACATACACAACCCACACATGCACACACTGCCTGTGTGCCTGGTGGGGTTCTGAAGTCATTTAGCGTCAGTCTCAGAGAGAGAGCCTGGCTCTGATGCTGGTCACTGTCAGAGGCTCAGCTCTCAGTGGAGAGAGGGAGGGAAAGAGAAGGAGATTTGGAAAATCTGAGAAGAGAAGTACAGGACACAGCAGTGTAAGGAGTGAAAATACCTGAAGAAAGAGCAGGGGAAGGATATACAGGGAGCAACAACGGCAGAAGAGATTTAGGAAAACATAAAAGAGATGTCTGGTTGCAGCAGCGAGTCCAAGCACAGACGTACACAGCAAGGTCGGGATCTGGCCGGCTGCAAGTTGAGACCTTTTTTGAAGCTTTAAATGCAGTTGTTATCCCCTTCAGCAAGGCCAACTACTGAGGCGCACACACACTCGCATGTATGTATGTATCCGGAGCCCTGCTGTGGAGTACAGGCATAGCAGGCTTTAGGTCTAATACCCGGGGAGGTTACTCCTAAAGTTGGAAGCTGCCTGTCAGAGTGGAGAGAGAGACAGCGAGAAATGGAAGCAAATGCAGAGCAAAGAAAGAGGCCGAACCAGTGAGCGATTGAGAAAGATTTGGGGACATTTCTTCCGTGCAAAAGGAAATTTTCCTCTACCTTGATACATGTAGACAGTCTCTTTTTACAGTCCCCCCCCCCATCCCATGCCATGCTATCATTGTTACATTTTCACGATTTTATTGTGGAAATATACAATGAACTAAAATAAAGCATAGGTTCAGATTTTTTTCCAAGTCTATCTTAAAGCTATACTGAAATGCCATATGTGTATTTTAAATGGTTAGTGGTCGCAGTCATTCAGTCAGGCTTCGGCAGTCTCGGTTAGTTATCCAAATCATTCTTTTTAATACGACATCTCACAATGTGTCCTTGCTGTCACATTTAAACTTTGCTGAGTCACGTAATCACTGGAGAAGCCCCTGCTGGTCCATGCTGTTTGTAAAAAAAAAAACAAAAATAAAAAAAAACAGCCAAAATGATCTAACCACAAAAGCAACTGTAATACAAATAGGGTAGGTGGGTGGAAGCAGAGGGCAGAGCGACTCTTTGCTCCAGACCCGAGTGCTAGCAAAGGTGCCTAAATTACATTCAAACCAGATGCTGGCACCGCTTCGTCTACAGCCGTCCAGCGTGATCAACACTTCTGCTGACAGCAGCCAGACAGGAGAGAAGCAGGCTTTTTATTTCTTTGACTGTGTGCTGCTCTGATGTTTTCAGAAAGACACTAAATCATGAGGCTGGCTTTTACAGTATAACAGTTCAGCGTGGGGTGGCTGCTCTGAGCAGGACTGTAGCGCAACAGCCGTGAATAAATGCATTTTAATAGTTGTAGGGGAGGTATATTTAAAAAACAGTCCTAATAGTGAGTATTTATTAAAAAATAAATAAACAAAACCGGAACCACGAGCACATGACAACATTTAATACAAATGACGCTCGTCCATCTGTCTGACCATTACCGTCTCTGTCTGTCAAAATATGTGTATAAGTCACTAATGGGGAGGGAGACGGCGTCAAGCTTAATCGTTGGTGACCAAGGCAGTACAGTAGAGACAAGCTGTCTGTTAGCACAGTATCCTGAATAGCTTTACAACAGATGGTTAGGAAACCTATACATAATAAATATTATAATAATAATAATAATCTTTATTTATAGAGCCCTTTTCTAAAACAAAGTTACAAAGTGCTTCACACAGGCACAAACACAATAAAAAACACAATAAAACAAGCAAAGAGAGATTAAAAAAAAAATAAAGGGAAAAGGAGGCTGAGTATTTCTGCCCCTTGCTGTGGGCACAACATGTGCCAACAATAAATTACACAGAAACGTATCTGTATCTGTCTCATCAATTATTACTAAATAAGATTTTTGGAATCTTACCATTCAAATGTTCTTGGTTAGCTGTCCAAGCTGTTGGACTCCTCAGTCCCTGACAGCCAGGGGGGGGGGGGGGGGTAGGCCGGAGGTAGGAGGACTTGCTGATGAGGTGACAGATTTGTCATACTGTAAAACATTCTCCAAAATTAGCCAGTACATTAAGATTGATCCCTCTCCTGCGCCAGGGAAATTCACTTACACTTTTGAATCCCCTCTCTTGTGCTGAGCTGCTAATTTCAGTTGTTGGGCTGTTCAGTCATTGACGGCCATGCCATCCAGGGCTGCAGGTGGGTAAAATAGCAGGTAGGAGGTTTGACTGATGACTTGTCATGTCTGCTGTCCATCAGAGGCCACTTTACAGATTAATAAGTGCTGTGCTCCGACGGAGCTTTTCTCAGAGTGGCACAATTTGCATTTGAATCCCCTCACATTTAAAACTTTCCTAACTTGATTCTTTTAGGTATTAATGTCCTCTTATAACCAATGAGGGTTCCCACTTGTTTTTTAACCATACATTGAATTTGACAGTTTTTTTGTTTTACCGATTTAAAACATTCACTACTATGAAAGCACATATGAAACAATCTGATTTAATATCATGTAGTAGGCTTTGCATCTGCTGTTCACCTGCACTGGTGAAGGAGGTATTCAGATGTTTTACCAATACCACACTGTACAAATACTGCACTGAAAATGTCATGTATTTAAAAGAAAATGTACTTGAAGTATCAAAAGTAAAAAGTACTCAAACAGAAAAATATATAGTATATATCATTAGGTTATTATTGCTCATGCATTCATGTGCACGCACACTTATACTTTTGTAGTTGGTTGAGGTGGGGCTTTGTTATATATTGGGCTGAAACAAACTGTTATTTTCATTAAGGCTTCACCTGCGAATTCTTTTGTTATTAATCCAAGAACTGTTTGGTTCTGTAAGAAAAGCAAAAAGAAAATAGTGAAAAATGCCTGTCACTGCTCAAAGTGACGTCAGTGGACTAGAAAGTACATTACGCCCTCCAACCCCCCCGCCCCTGAAATGTGTCATGACATAGAAATATTCTAATAAATACTTAAGGAGTAAACGTCCTTTGTTACTTCCCACCACTGTGCACCCCTCTGTACTGGTTGCATGTAGTCTTCTTACAGTGTTGTCTGTGTGCTCGCCCTTGAAGATAACCCACGACCTTGGTTTTGCTTTGCTGTTTAGGTGGACTTGGTAGTCTTTTTTAAATGCACACTGAGTGAGATTAATTTGAAAATGTATTCAGTATAATATTCAGTATAGTATTTCTTGTCAGTGATTCTTGGGTTCACTGTGTGCTGCGCTCGACAATGGCTAAGCTACTGACAAAATAGAAAGGAAACAGACGTGTTGGCGTGTGCTCTCCTTGGCTACTGAAGCGATGTTGATGTTGCCTCCAGTTTCGCTGTGGTCAACTAGCAGTGAAGGGCAGTAACACCAGATCCTGATGTGGGTGTTTGTGAATAATCTGCCCGGTTTGGGCAATGTTGGTGAAATCTGGAAAGGTTATGTCAAAGCTTTTGAAAATGTATTGGTAAAAATGTAAAGTAAAAATTACTGATTGCGAGGAAGCACAAACCCCCTTTCCGTTTGCTAAAGCCTTTTGATTAAGAAAGGTGAATATTCTCTCAAAGACCAAGAATTATACGCCACATTAAAATCAAGTTACTTTCTTGAACATATAAAAGAAATCAGGGCCATAACCTGAGTTTGAGTCCTTTTTGTCGAAGCCATCTTGTGCAGCTGCTTAAAGAGGAACAGTGGCTCTTTTTATCTGATGTATGAGTAGGCGGGCTTTCGGTTTTGATTGGATACTGGAAGTGTGATGTCATACCAGCCAATTAAGATGAATAATGAATGATATACATATAATGTGTTGAACGTACAGTATTTATTTTAACCTGTTGAAGAAGGTATTGAGGCGTTGTTGTATGAGGCCATGTATATTTGTTAACCTTGTCAACTCTCCATTCTAGCGTTCTGAATGGCGGGTCGTCGTGCTTTACATGTGAGTGGAATGGGAGAGACTGTGCGATGGGCTCTTTACTTTGTGAAGAGAAGCACCAGAATTGTTTAGAGCTGTTGTTTTATTTCTTTGTTTGATGTTGTATTTTTCATTTTCTTTGGAGACTGAAAATACATATCTGCCTAATTTTCCAGCACACCTCCCTCTCGGCGGGATGCTCCGTCTTCCTTACGCTACCCCTACCCCTCGACTTATGACACTGGTTCATGAAATAGAAAAATAGCAAAACCTACAGTTGAGTAGCTACTGTACAAAAGAGTGTTGGGTAAGCCACATGGTTTATGAGGTGTAAATACAATAGGGCACAATTGGTGATTTTCTTTTAGGCCATTATACTGAGAGTTGTTTGTGATATTCTGTCCCTCTTACTCATGTAGATGGGGAATCGACAGAACATTTGAACAGGGCAGTATTGTAGTTAATGCAGGGCAGCTTTGGACCCACAGAGGGATGGTATAGCATTTGTAGGAACATTGTTGTTATCCAGAGTGGCCAGGCTCCATTGTGTGCTGTTTCTGAGTGCAGTGTGCAAGTTTGATTCCCTGTTGAGATTGCAGCAGAAGATAAGGGGAAGGTGAAAATGGTTTCATCAAGATTTGATAAGTCCATTCTCAAAGAGAGCCCCTATTGACAACACTGATATGCTGATAATAAATCTGTATCTGTTGCCAAGCTGAATGCACAATGACTTCGCAAAGCCAGTGGATCACAGCGGTATAAAACCTAATATTGATTTCTCTTTTTTTTTCTGTTACCTTCAGTTTTACTGTTGATTGAACGGGAGCCATGCCGGTACAAAGATCACAGCAGCTCGGCTACTTTGCCGGCACAACAGTACAAACAAACTGAAGGAAAATACAAAGACGAGGCTGGGGACAAAGAACAAAACCACATGCTGCAGATACAGTGGTAGATGTGAAAGGCCTTGAGAAACGCCGGACATAGAAATACAAAAGGAGGAAGAGGAGGAGGCCGCTAAAGCGTGACGAGAGTGCAGCGAAAGAAGAAGAAGAAACAATTGGGTCTAAAGTGAAAGCTGAGATTAAATGTTGATGACAGGCGCCGGAGATCGGCTTAAGTGACACAAATAAAGCAACGGGCTTCAATAAGGCAGTATGAAAGAGAAAGAATGAGTAAGAGTTTAGGGAAAGGAGAAATGGACCCTGCGATGAGGATGGATAGTGCAAAGCTGGAGAGATCAACAACATAAACCAGAGAGAGGAATGAGAGGACAAAAAAGAGAAGAAAATATCGAGAATGTAAGAGTAGTCAGGGGAAGGAAAAGTAGCTATGCTTTGAAAACGCGATGGCGAACGCTGAACAGCTGAAGAAGCAGGCAGAGGAAATGATGAAGATGAGGAGGTGAACAGCTGAAGAACAGAAGTGGAGGCAGACGAGGGATGATGGGAGATGGCGAGAGGGAAAGATGGAGGAGAAAGATGTGAACAGGTGGGGGGCGAGGAGAGAAAGAGGGGGGCGTGAAGCTTGTGTCAGAGGGGAGAGGATTGTGGGATAAAAACAAAAGGGGGGGGGCAAGAATCGGGAGGGGGGGGACAAATGAGAAGGGGAAGCTGGGCGAATATCACGAGTAGATAAGTAGGGGGGTTTAGAGATGGACAGAGGATGAAAAGATGCAGAGAGAGGGAAATAGATGGCAGGCCCCTCAGCAGCCAACGCTAATGAAGAAAAATTAGGGGCTTCAGCTGCTTCCTCGACCTGCTGCTGACCACACTCCCTCACTCCAGCATGTGCGCCGCAATGTTTGACACAAAATGCATGAAGCGGACAATTAGCCGAACTCCACATTCACCTCGTTGCTGTGCATGAACGGACATTACAAAGCGTCGTGTAGCTTTCCTTAAACGAGGCTGAAGTTTTCATATCTGTTCTGAGAGAACCCGTCTCCGATTAGAAAGTCGGGCCACGGGAGTTTCACACCGAGCTTCTAAACAAGCGTAGGTTGTTTAATTGGGGCTAAAGTCTCGCAGTGTTTTTATGTCCTCGTTCAATGTGCAGAACTTTTCTACAAAGTTGAGGCACCGTGGAGCAGATAGCGTACTACCTTTTATCCTTTGACGTTCTATTTGTGACTCTGTCCACTGGAGAAAGCGGGAATAAAACAAAAAATTAAAATCTTAACAAAAATGTTCAATAGTGTGGGTTTTTTTTTTCATTTTTGTAAAGGTGTTGAATTGATTTATATAAAAAAAAAAGGTGACGTTCATTCGGAGCACATTTTGTCAGATTCTTGTTTCTGCTCTCAGTTGAAGGTCTGCTTGTGCCTCATTAGCGGCGACTGCCTACAGACAAGAAGGGGAGAAAAAAAAAGCTTTAAGGAATCCTTGAACGTTTTTGCCACCGCAGCTCAGTGTTGAACAAAAGTTGATTAATAGTCGCCAGAACACAGTGGCGTAATGCGTCGTGTAGTGATGAAGGTCTATTGACCAAATGTTTTATATGTATGTGTGTGTGTGTGTGTGTGTATATACATATATAAGCGTACCAATGAAGGTGTTTGTCATTCATTATTTTGCTGGTGTATGTCGTGACCTGTTTCTGCAGACATAATGAATATAGCTGTGGCAAACTGTTAGATATTTCTGTTTTTATATAAACTGCAGGATAAGCGCTCTAAGGGATGTTGTGTTACACGGCCATTTTTTTCAGCGCAAGCATCATGCAGACAGAAGAAGTAGTCACGGTGCAGTAGATGGCTGCACCAGTCCGGGGACGATTTTGCTGCTTTCATGGAGCAGTTTGGGGGCTCGCATAGACAACAAAGACTGTGGTAGCGCCGTCTCTGTTGAATCAGCGTTTCACTCATTCATGTGCCTCTGCTACCTCACTGAGGGACAGGCTGACCGGTTGTTGCGGTAGTGCAACTGTAAGGTTGTTGCGCTTTTAAAGAAGGTGGTACGATATGGTAGTGACAGCACTAGAATGCGGCCACGCAGGTGCTTTTTAATGCACATCATATGGCAGCAGTGTGTTGTACCTTTAAACGCGTGCACCATAACAATGTCTTATATTATTATCTACATCATTAAACCCTTTGGCAAGCGAAGAAGTTTCCGCTTTAATTTATTTGCACTAATTTGAACGCTAGACTAACTTGTGAATTCCGCGTTTATTTGCCACACAAAGCCAATGTATTGACTGTACAGATGTTAGCTTTAGCTAGATAGGTGTGTGTGTGTGTGTGTGTGCGTGTGCGTGTGCGCGCGCGTTTACACCTCATACTCTGATCTCCAAACTTACTTGGACGACGCAGTAGTGTGTGTGAGTGCATATTTTGCTTTCCAATCGAGTCGGAGCCGTGATGAGTTATTTCAAGCGTGGCTGATTCTTACAAGTGTTGACTCAAAACATAATGAAAGCTGCTCGTAGCTGGAGAGAATTATTTAGTGCAAGAGAAAGCTATAAAAACCCCAGAGAAAGTGGACAGTGAAATGCTCAGTATTTAATTGCGTTTGTTGCAGTAATGCGAGTGTTTGTTTCCATTTGATATTTGGGGGGGTTATGGCATAAGTTTGACAAATCCACAACAGAAAAGACAACAGTCTATAATTGCAGGTGAAGGGACAGTTTTCTCAATCATCACCAGAATGATCTTGAGAGTGAGTGAGTGTGAGTGTGTGTCAGAGTTTGAGTCGTAGGTTTCTGACTCACTGAAAAGCAGCCACATATATTATTATCAGGGCTGTAGTGCTGCAGGAATGAGTCCTACAACCTCGTCTCCTCGTCTGGAAGTCGGTGGGTTTCTTGAATGGGTTTTTGGTTCAGTGACTGAAATAAGGTCTGTGGTTAACACAAGGTTGAGAGACTTTCAGTAAATACCCCACTCGTGGATTTAGGAGCTTTTACGTGTCTTAAAAGAGGCGGTTGCTAACAAGTGGCTGTCAGGGGACATTAATCATCATCCTGCCGAGCACAGAAACTCACCTTCTCACTTATGTTTATACTTGTTTATACTCACGCTCTTGCAAACTGTTTTGACTCAAACTTTCCCAAAGGCTTTTGTAGAATTCAAATTAGAAGTTGCAAGCTTAGTGGCGGTGACGCCGATGTCATGCGAGCGTGGCGTGGTTCGTTTATAGGCCTAACTTTAGCTTCTGGTGATTGCATTGACGCTTCAAAAATCATAAACGTGGCGTTCATCTGTGAGGATTATCCTGCTGAACAAAACGTATCTTAAACTTTTGTTTTCTGCAGTAACCCAAAATCCAATGGAAAAATCTCATTGGGTTTTTGTGGCGGGCACCAGGGTAACGCTAACTTCAGGGTTGGACTGCAAACATGTCTCATCCCTGCAGCTCTGTATTGGAGTGGAGTTCAGGTATTAACGTCAGTGTAAACACACCAGGGCTGATTCCAAAAATGAAGTTCCAGCATATTTGACATGACATGCAATTTGCAAACAACAATGTAACGTTACTAGCTCAGTTTGCCGATAGATCAAAGGGGCATGGAATAGATCCAGCTGATGATGAACTTTTAGCGCGCCCTCTGCTGGATCACAAGGCAAACTGCCTCAAATAGCCTGTTCCGCTTACAGACTGTAAATTCTGAATTTACAGCCCTAAAACAAACACACACACACACACACACACACGTACAGCAGCTATAAGAACTCCTACGAACCGACAGAAGAAAGACAGCAATTTTACCTTGAAGCTGAAATTCTGTGTGAGAGATGTGTCAAATATTTCTATAGGAATAACACTATTTATTTCTTTAGCAATTCTCTCTTTAGGAGGACACTTTGCTTCCCTGCTTGTCAAAGTGTCCATAATGAAGGAGGTTTATTCCGCGAGGAAGCTTAGAGGACGTGTCCATATGTTCCTGTGTATGGTTACCTGAACATACATTCACACATGCCCGAGTTTACTTAGATGTCAGTTGGTTTACCTGATTTATCGTCAGTTTGTCTTTGCTGTTGCCTCTTTTTTTTTCTTTTCAATTTTGTTTTTCTGCCTCTGATTTCTGTAAACGAACACCTTTCATTTAGAGTCCTCGTCTGTCTGCAACTCTTTTTTTTTCTTTCACTGTCTTTACTGCGTCTCTCTCATTTCATTCCACCTTCTCCTATCTGTTTCTCTTTTTCAAAACCCCTCTTCTTTTTCTCGGCCCACCTGCTTCATTTCTCTCTCACTGCTCTGCGGTTGACTTATTGATTTCATTTTCAAACTGTTGCCAGTTGTTCCCTCTGTCATAAACCATCAGCATTGCCTTCAAGGCAGCATTGATCATTGCACAGCCAGTCACAGCCAATCACCACCAAGCATCATTATCTGCTCTTCTGTGTTGTTGGTCTGTGTTGTATTATGTGCTCTGTGGGTTATATTTTTAATCTAGTGATTCAGCACTCAACACACAAATAATAACCATGTACATTTAGGTATTTAGGTGAAATTGCCTTCTCTTTTCTTTTTCTCGTCCCCCCTCAGACTCGCACAGATGGAGAGCAGAGGGCTTTCAACGAAAGCGGCACCATAAAACCTTCACAAATGATCAGGACCTTACTGTCCGTGTTGCAAAAAGATTGAACTTTTACTGTCCATGCGCCTGTGTTTGTGAGCCGGCTTTGACAATGAACGTGCGTAGCTCCACCACCCTTAGCCACTGTTGAGCTACACATGGAACTTTCTCTTACTTTCTGTTTTTCTTTGAGACACATGCTGCTTGCTGAGTGTCTATCTGCCACGTCTCTTTCAGTCCCCCCCCCCCCAGATTTCCCACTCCCTGTCTTTTGTTGCACTACAGTGTTCGATCGAACAGCGCATCAATCCAAATCTAGACCTTTTTTCCTCTTTCATCTGGCCCTCAAAACGCCTCAAAGCTTTCAAACTAGGGGAGAATTGAGGGTGTGGAGACGTGGAGGGAGGGCAAAGAGTTGAGGGGGACTCACAATTGCCTCCTGAGGGAGGCATTTTCACCAGCTTTTGTACCCCACTCTCGCTGTACCCTGACCTTTCTGAACACCACTACGCCTGTCAGCTCGCACCACCAGACCCCCTACTCTCGCTCCCGCTTTCTGCGTACACTGATGGGGGACCCGATAATAATTCAGCACAGCCCTGTATTGTGTGCCGTTGAAAGCCACCTCGGCTGTATAAGCAATTGACACACTCAGTTGTTTTATTTCTGGGCACGTTTCACACCAATATTCTGGTCAGCATTTTATCACCCCCTCTCACGCGCACTTAGCAAGAGGTTTTGTGGAACCAAGACCACCAGCTGGGATAAGAGAGGACAACAGCAGGGCTTTTAGGTGGGTTTTTCACTGGCTTTTGTTGCCTCGAAGCAGCCGCAACATTATCGGAACAGTCCACTTTGTACCAGCCTCTCGTTTGTGTCCTGTTGTCATTTAATCCATCTGTCTCTCCACCTCCTCTTTCTCTTTATGAGTTGAGGTCTGCCTCTTCTTTGTGATTGCTCTCCAATTCACACCCTGTACTCCCAAAGAGATCGATTTTTTTATTTTTTTTTTCCCTTCTCTGGCCTTTTTGTAAATAAATAAATACCATTTTGTTATTGTTTGCTCCCAGCACTCTGTTGACAAGTTCACTTTCATGTGAAACTTTGAAATTGCTTTTTTTTTTTTTTTTTTATAGTTGTACTGTAGTTATTTACCATTCTTTGTCTAACAAATGTGCGAAAGGCAGCCGCTTATTTGTATTGTGCTTAAATATTGATTTATCAACTCGCCAGTTTATGGAGGTTTTTGTCCAGTAAAAATTTTCCATCTTCATTTGTGCTTCCAATGGAAAGTTTTGCGCTTCAGTTGACTTGACGGTGGAATCTGCTCTATCTGTTTACAGTAACTCCTTCCACTCCTGTATAGTGTATTTAGTGTGCAGAGGCTAAGGTTACACGTCTTCTCAGTGGGTTAAGCAGTTAGATACATTTCTGTCTATGAAAACTCAAGAACAGTGAACCTCTCAGTAATATAACAAGCAGCCAACGCTTCTGTTAGTATACTTATACACGAAGTACACTATGCACTTACTTGCGTAGTGCAGGAATTATGACAGCGTATAGCGGCAGCGGCTCAGGAGGTAGAGTAGGTCCTCCATTAATCCCAGGGTTGCGGTTCGATCCCGACTCCTGCTCTTTGGGGAAAGACACCGAAGTTGCTCCAGATGGTAGCAGCACACTGCATCTGTTAAGGTCGAGAAAGTGCTCCCGCAATTTCCCCATATAGTGTTGCCTCAAATTGAACACACGGCCCTAGAACACATACTGGAAATGACGAGAGCAAACTTTGCAAACGCTTCTTCTTCTTAATGCTGAATTGCAGCCAGGCGGAGAATTATCACCAACATTTGACTACTTGTCGCACAGCAAAATGTCTGCCGGCTTGTTTGCTCACTTGACTTCAATTCAATCTTATTAAAAATGAACGTGCTTTTGCTTTTACTGCGGTTTTCGCCAAAACAATCGCATCCGCGGCAGCCATTTGTATAGATTGGTGGGCCGTCCCGCCTGCTACGTAGCCAAGATGGCGACCATTGAGTGTGCAGCGTTCCACACTCAACGTTTTGGGCTGTTATGAGTACACCAAGTGGGTACTCATGGTGCACTGCATTGTGGTTTAACTGTCGGCGTGAAGGCACTCATGCCCTGAAAATAGCAAGTGGAAGAACGTGAAATTCGACTCATGTTTCCCTCTTGTCAAATGTGAATGTAACTTGAATATCTTTCGGTTTTAGAGTAATTGATTATGTGAAAAAAGAATTAACCAATTAATTGATAATGAAAATATTAGTTAGTTTCCCTCCTAGTTTCTATATTTTTGATAGACGTGGAGGAAGCTGATGATCTAGGCAGCCTGAAACGAACTTTGTTAGTGGAGACAGTGATACGTGTTCTCCTCCACATTCCCCTCCATCCCCATCCCTACATCCCTCAGCAGTGGAGTGGTCAGGCCTATCAACCACAGAGCCTCAGCCTATCACCTGGGAGCCCCAATTGCCTGCCAGTCATCAGATAAAATGGATTTCCAATTGAGTCAAGGCTCCCAGGCTGGGCCAGGCAGAATGGAGAACAGGCAGACTTCTGCTGCTCCTGACTTTCTATTTTGTTATTTGTTTTTCTCTTTCTATCTCCCGCTGTGTTCGGCCCCTGTCCTCCTCCTTCTCTCTCCACTCCGCTCGCCCTGTCTGTCCGACCTGCCGGCCGGAGCCACATGAAATGAAAATAGGCTGGTTGTAAAAGCCCAGATACTAGTGCGCTATCTGGGAGGCAGTGTGATGTAACCACAGCAAGTCCTCTCAGTCAGCGGCTACTTTAACTCAGGATGGATCTCCAATTAGAGCAACATGTGGGAAATCCATCAGTTTGTTAGTGGGTGAGTTGCGAGGTGTTACCAGGTTTTTTGGTCTGTGTTTTGATAGAAGTGGAGAAAGCTGATTATCTAGGTATCCTGAAAGGAACTTTGTTAGTGGAAACTCTCTATCTCCATCATTTTACCATCTTCTTCATCAAATGGCATTAAAATATCCGCAAGACAGCCGTTTTTCTTACAGTGAACAGGTGTGTGCCGTACAGCTCCATCGCTGTCCGAAAACTATTAAAAACACATCAGTGAACTGCACTGTAGCACTGGCTGACATGTTCCTTCATTAGCATCAACGTGGCCACTGTTGTTGATTTTGAGTCGATCCCGCATACACCGTCCTGGGCCAAAATGTGCGTTAATCCATGGCTGAAGATAGTCCCCAACGAATGCACTTATTGGCTTTCTTTGTGTAACACTTAAAAAAAAAACAACCAATAACCAGTTAATTTTTTAAACGTTTACGTCTTCATCAGGACGTTGGCTTCGAGCTGAGTACAACTGGGAAAGTATTGAGAAGCATACTAACGTTGTGTTTTTTGATAAGATTTATTGATGATGGTAAGAAAAATATAGACAGACAGCAGCCTCATCTTTTAACAAGACAAATTAACTTTACAATTATACCAGTGGAACAGGTAGCACTGGTGGAGGTAAATGTTTATGGATGTCATTAACATGGGCAAGCTTATCACAGATTTCTAAACAACAATCTGAGCACAAGGTTCATTTCTTGTCATATGACAAGATATCCATACGCAAGTGAGGGTTTGTCCAGTTGTCACGGTGAACTGCTGATTTTCCCGAGCACTGTAAGGGCTTCTCGCCCCCTATTTGCTTAAAAGCTGAGGTTCAAAGTTAGTTCTTGACCTTGGAAATGACACCAGGGATTCTTCTGAAGAGGAAGTTTACTTTGTATGTCATTACATCCTGCCAACAGTCTAAGCAGATGCGTAGAAGAGGTCTCAACTTTAGAGAAGGGAGCAATAATACAGGTTATGTGTAGTCAAAGATCTTCAAAATAGTCTCATTTCTATATTCTAGAAAGCAAACGAGGTTTTCTTTTTCCTTTTCATTAGAGCTCTAAATATTTTGTAAATGTATTTCAAAAGAAATACTTATATACTTTATAATAAGTTGTTACTCCATCAAAATCCTTTAAGTTATCTTTAAAGTTGCCGTCACTGGGCAAGAGGCAAGAGACACTTGCAGGTCCACTGCTGCACATCGGAGGGATTGTGTTTGACCCGACAAATTGCGATTGTAAAGGTCAAAGGTCACTACCTCCTGACCCTTCACTCTTTGTGTTTGCGTATGGATACAAGCACAAGTTCAATCCCCTCTTCCATTGAGTGGTAAAGAGCGCGCTCACTCCTGATACACACACGTTGTTTGAGCAGTTGTGTTCATAACCTTAAGCTTTAAGTGAAGCTAATTTAAACACATTTTTCTCAGGTCTGCATTTAGGTTTTTATACTTATATATATTATATATTCACTTTATATACTGTATAAACTCCTACTACTTGTACCCAGTGAAGTATAGAGCGGAATAGAGCAGAAAGGAAAGAAGATGGGAGGGGAAAAAGATGAAGTATAGAGGAGTAGATGAGAGTAGAAGAGGAGAACAGATGACAGAGTGGAGGCAATTGGAGATGGGAACAGAAGAATGGGAAGAGAATGGAAGGTGAGAAGAGGAAATCAGAGGGATGAAATGAGAGGACAGAGGAGGGGGGAGCCACATTGATCTCTGTGAGTCTCTCTGTGGTTTTAATGGTTTGAGCTTCACAGCTGGTGTGTACTCTGCGGTGGCCTCTCTACACACACACACACATGCATGCGCTTACAGTACATACATGCAGTCTGTCTCTCCACCAGCTGGCTTCAGGTCAATGCACCGCCAGCCTTCAGTCAATTTAGCTCATTGCATCGTTCCACATGGGTTACTGGAGCTAAAGGACTTCAGTGGGACCAGCAGTGATTCTGCATCAACCGCCTCCCTGCTGCTGTCCAGCCTCTGATGCCAAGCAGGGCTGAGCCTGATTGATTTCTGACTGGCAAACCAAAGCAAACTCCAGTCTATAATATCTCGACCACTATTGGATGGATTGCCATGTGATTTTGCCACAGTGGCTTTGGCGATTCACAGACGTTTCCTCTAGCGCTAACGGGAGGTCAGAAATTTTAGTTCTTTTATGAAATCCCACAACAACTGTTGGATGGATTGCCATGATTTAAGGGTACAGATATCCATGGTGCCCAGAGGGTGAAGCTTATTGACTTTAGTGATGCCTGACTTCTCATCTACTGTCACCAGCAATAGCCTGTGAATTGTCTCAACATCCATTACATCGCCACAACATTTTAGTGCAGAAATTCATGGTTATAAGACGATGTATTCTTAATGTCTTTGGTCTTTGATCCCCTAACCTTTCCTCTAGTGACACCACAGGGTTGACTTTTGCGGTTTTGAGTTAAATATTAGCTTACTATGGCTGTAGATTGTGACACTATACACACCGCTCATACAGTCATACGTATATACATATATATATAGAGAAACACAGTTTTGGAGATGCTCTGACTCAGTCGTCTAGCCATCACAGTTTGGCCCTTGTCATAGTCGCTTACATCCCTCCGCTTGCCCGTTTTTTCTTGCTTCAACACATCTACTGTGAGGACAAAATGTTCACTTGCTGCCTAATATACCCCCCCCCCCCCCAATGACAGGCGCCATTGTAACCAGATAATCAATGATCTCCACTTCACCTGTCAGTGCTCATAACGTTAAGGGTGATCAGTGTATATTTGCCATTTATTTTAAATATGCTGTATAGCAATGATGCTGCTGGAATAAAACTGACTGACTGACATGTGATGTGCATTATTTTTGGAAACATGACTCGTGATATACAGTCTCTCTAGAAGCGTATGATTCAAAATTTTCTGCTTGGTATAAAAATTGCATTTACTCATATCGACTCATGTTATGTAGAATTGTAACAAATATCGAATCGGCACTTGAGAATCGTGATGGCATCGAATGGTGAGATCGTATATTGTCCCAGCCCAAGTAAACACCGTCTGTGCTATTCTACGACCGCCTTTCAGGGAGAATTTTACCCATAAAATCGATTATCGCAAATTGCGTGACCTTAATAAATCCAGTTGAATAATAATCACAGTCTATTATTATTATTATTATTATAATCAGTTTATATAATCATAGCTAAGAGCCATCTTGTTAGATATTGTCTCTCTAAGTAATTAATTATGCGGCTTCAAAGAGTTTATTGACCTTCTCATAGAAGGCCAACCACCTACTATTAAACGCCCATGAGCATCCTCATCGTCCTCTATAACTCAATACGATCTGTTGACACCATCTCACTAACAAGGTGCTGTATAACGCCTAGCTTTTATTGATCATTTTGATAGGTTCCACTCCAAGGAATAGGGCTGCATGGTGGCAAAACTCTATTCAAATTGGCTAGTTATCACCTTGGCTTTAGGCTGTGTCTCTCTCTGGATCATCTTCCCAGGATTTCAAGGTGTTAGTTGATCACAGCCATTTCATGGGAGAGCACACGATGTGAGTGAAGCCCTGTCATGGTATTTAAGACAATGTGCTAGGGTTTCAAGGACCTCATTAATCTTTGGTTGAAAAATGGCGGTTTGGACTTCCTGGACCAATTGCATGTAGCTTTTTTTGAAATAGAGGTTAGGTAGGCCCAATAGGCTATAGCTCTCTTGGAGGTCATGGAGGTATTTCACCTTGAGGAACAGAATGCTAGAATTTACTGAGTCCCTGGTCCCTAATATAACCCTTGTACATGCAAAAGGAAATTCTGTAACTCTGATAAAAAGTTCCTTTTGTAACATTAAGGTTGGAAGAGGGTTATTCAGTGAACCCTTAAAGAGGGTTCCATTACATGTGGATTTAAAAGGGTATGGGAACTAGTTAGAACATTCAATTGTAACCTCTAAACAAGGTTCCTTTCAGCACTAAAAAGAGATTTTCTATGGAGACAAGCAAATAGTTTAAAATGGTTCTACTTTACACATATTGATTTTGGTTCATGCTGTATGTCTGCCAGTAAATAAGAAAATGCAGTAGAGAGCCAGATTTGCCTGCAGTAGGTCGTCCACTAGGGAGCAATGACGCTCATTTTTAAACTTTATCTCTCTTTTGTGTATGCTATAAAAATCAACACAATGACTGGTACGCTGTTGCTCGGATTCCTTAACTGTCAAATAACTGTATTGGTCTCAGTAACCCAGTGTCAGTCGGGCTCTGCTACAGATTTATCTACAGATTCACAAGCTCACTGTGTGAATCTGATTCTTACGAAAATAAAACCATTTGTGCACGTCATTATGAATGGGCAAATGCTTTGATGTCATGTCTTTCACAATCATTCCCAACTTTGCTGCTTTTGAAAATACCAAACATACAATGAGTATAGCCACCTTTATCAAAAGAGATTGAACCATTTGGATGCTTTTAGCAGAATGTACCAGCTTCAGAAGAGGTCTGGCAACTGGAACTTTATTGTATTAGAGATTCTTTTTAAAAGTTGCATGAAATGGCTAATTTAAAAAAAAAAAATATTGATGCCCAAACTTCAAGTGCATTGATCAAAAAACTGCCAAATGATTTAGTATGTCAACAAATGTAACAACAAAGACCAGACACAGACGTCGTCAATAAAGAGGAACAACATTCACAGGTTGACAGTAACCATGAGGGACATTCTCATTTTGCTTACCTCCTGTAATTACAATTTGTTGCCGCGTGAAAAGGCCTCTGGAGTAGCCATGCAGAGCTGAGTAACATCCATCAACAGGTGCACTTCTCCATTATGGAGATAATCCCTACTATTACCAGGTCTGACCTTTCCGTTGTGGTCAGTTAAAGCTGGAAAAGTATGAACAAAACATAAACAGTCCCTGCACCTAAGTGCATCTCAAAGGTCAGAGGGTGTGGCAGGAGTGCAAATGGACTAATTCTCAGTTCTTTTTTCTCTCTTTCTCTTAGAACCTGCTGGTCAACCACGGATGAAGAGAGGGAGGAAAAGGGTAAAACAGTTACCTGACAAAGGCTTTTACTTTGGCACTAAGAGCAGCACTTGTCCCTTTCCTGTTTTAAATTATGAGATTTGATTTGCTGTTAGCACGCCTTTTTCTTTTCTCCAAATTTCTTATTATGCTCTCCATCCACTGTATCATCAAGTAAGGTTGCTCTGTTATTCTGCACAACTACATTCTCCAGGGAAGTATTTGAAAAACAATGAGTGCGGGTATTAGGGTGATGCTGTTAGTCAGTACACTTTCAATTCGGTCATTTCAAAGATCAGCACAAAGTATGTAAGTGAGATCTGAGTTGCAAAGTTCCATTCAGGGTCGTTCCACCGTCCTCCGTCATCTGAATGTGAAATTCAGTTTACATACGAACTTCTGCTTTTGTTAGGATGTAAATATAAAAAGCATAAGAAGCGGATCAGGTGAATCGAGTGCAAAGGGGCCGTCCTTGTTTTGATCTCTGACTGAAAGGACCGATACGTTTTATTGCTTCTGAGTTGTATGGTTTTGTATTTTGTTTAACATCACAGGACTAAGCTCAGATAATCCTGGCCATGACTTCAGTTCATCACACCTGTGATGCATTGTATTATTTTATTAAACCGTTCATACCCTGACAGTCTTGTTTGTGTCTTTAGTCTTTCTTTCAGGACTTCTCAACCACTTTACATTGATATTTAATACTTTCTTTCTTTTAACTTTAAAGCTAAGTACATTACATTTTTAACTGGGTAATTTGTTGATATCTCAAAGAAGTCTTAGTTTCTTTGTTAGTTAGAGCCTGACATGAGCTACTGTACACTGTTAAATCCTCTAAAGCCAAGGCACTAACTGCCACTTGGATGTTGCCAGATAGGCACCTCAGACTGAGCCTGTCAAAGCCACACTACAACTCATAAGTTTTTACTATAAAATACTGAAAGTGAAAACCATACAGCAACTGTTAGTTGCAACTTTCTTATGAAATTAACCATGATTTCTAGATAGTCCTAGAGAGGTCACACCTCATAGTCATCTTGATCGTCAAGTCTCGCAGAGGACTAGACGCTCAAAAACAGACAAACAAGAGGGGAGCTGCCGCTGATGAGGACCTCACAGACAAATGCAGACGTGGGTTCACTCTGGATTCTGGTTAAAAATGGGAAGGATTTAAAAAGGGTTATATGTGATACATTGTCAACGAGTTCATTCGAGAAGTGACCTGGAGAGAAAGATGTACGATGATACTGATAAATTGTCAATATCATGTCATGTCATGGTAATACATGCCATGGATATTTATAAGAATTGGGTAGGGGACCAAAAGATGCCACCTCTTTGAAGAGCCAACAGAATTGCTTGCCTGCCGCATATGCCAAAAAACATTTCTAACTTTCAGGTTTACTTCCGGGGTATGTTTTCCCCCACCGGCCCTGCCCACCAGTTCCTCCTCGGCCCATACATCAGACCGGCATTGCGTCATCAAGTGCCTAGTGGTACATGAAAATGCCGGGAAGTTGTTGTGTAGAAGGTCGTAAAACTAAAATCAACCGTATTAACAACCAACGCGTTCACACTGAGATTTGATGCCTATAAGATACATGAATGTTCATTAGTGTTCATTATACACTTGTGTTCATTAAATGATGCTGCTGACCGTTACTACTGATGGATAGCAAACGCTCAGGTTCATGCAAGGTCACAGCCAGGGCGTTTTACGCAGTACCCCTGTGCACCGGTCTGATGTCTAGACTTTACACTGTGATGACATCACAGATTTTTAAATCTCTTTTCTATGGGGAAAATTATTTTTGGGCCACTGGGGAACGTTTCACTGCAATACAACGAGTGACCACTGGGGAAAATTGGAAGCAAGACTGAGCGTCTGCGGCTGACCAGGTCTTATTATACAGCCATGCTTTTAGCCCGCGGGAAATACAATGGCAGTAGTTAGGAGACAGAAACGAAGGCTTCTGTCCTCAGACCTGAGCTGGAATTAAATGATTTTACTTACATTGAAAACAGAAAATGATTATTTCAACACATTCTAATTGACCTGTTTGTGTGTGACACTGGAAGAAGAAGGTGAGGAAGGATTTTTTTGTATGTTTTTTCCCCAAAGCTGCGTGGACTTTTTCGTGGCAGTTTGTGCGACTCGCACAGCGGGAGATGTGACCCAGGTGTATGGTAACGCACTTGATTGACTTTGCGTAACGAGTTTGACTCAAGCGGCCGCAGCTCCTCTGCTCGGGGCAATTCTCCCTGAGTTGGGGCTTTCAGGTCTGCGGCGAGGCTGTGGTTGATTGGCTCGGAGCGCGCTGGCGACGCTCTGCCGCTGTGCGCCTCGGCGTCGGGCTGCCGCTCGCAAACGCACAAGACACGTTTGGGCACCAGCGGCCAATCTTAATAAAAGAAATGACACGTGTGGAGGAGGGAGGGGATGCGGTCATGTCTGTGTTGCTACGGTAACGGCGGCGAGCGAGGGCTGGGAGCTGGAAGGCAGCAGGTTAGACGAGAGGAGCGAGGGAGACAACGTTCGGCGCATTCAAATGCGTCCTCGCTCTCTCCCTATTGATCCCGTGTCATACCCAATTACCGCTGCGGCGGGGGGAAGGAGGGGAGGGGAGGGGGGGGGGGCTGTACGGAGAATACAGAGGGAGAGAGAGAAAGAGGAGCATTCTGGCGTCTACTTGAACCTTTCAGAGAGAGGTGCTGCACGTGCGTGTGCCGAGGTAAACACCCACGCCTGTCATCACACGTTGGCGGTGGGGGGGGGGGAGGTTGTGGCAAAAAAAACCTTTTCTATCTGAAGCTTTAAAAAGAACGGGCGCGCGTGAGAGACGGAGGGGGGGGGGGAG
>JAVQJF010055031.1:0-31366 GCA_036023855.1 Gadopsis marmoratus | reverse complement strand
TCACATCAAATATTGATTACATTTAGATTTCTCTTCTGTTCATTCACTGCATTTTGTTAATTGATGAAACTAAACTATTAACACTTCCATTTTTGAAAGCATTCTTAGTTTACAGCATTTTATCACACCTGCCTAATACAGTACTGTATATGTATATGTATATATTTTTGTTTTTTACTGCCCATTCTACAAGACCCCCCAATTGTCATAAAGTATTTCGCAAACTGATTATGATGGGCTGAGAGGATACATCGTGTCATGTGGGTTTATTAAGGAAGAGTAAAGAATATTTTCAATGATGTCTTCCAACAGCTGCTGTAGTTTTGTGAATGTATGTGTCTGACAGGTTTGTTTTGTTTTTTCAGCCTCATGATGGCCTCCTTCACTTGCATCGACTCCTCTTTGGACCGCATACTGAGATTTCTCATGAACAGCTACCAAATGCATATTCAACACTTGGAATCAACTCCAGACCGTTTATCTGCTTAATTTGTCATGAAATAACAAAGGAACAGGTCGGACCTGGCCATGAAACTGCTAGCCAGTCAAATGTCCAAGTACTTTTGAGCCTCTGAAAATGGGGGGCTTTGTATAAAAATGGTTGTAATTCTTAAACGGTTACTATGATATTTTTTGTTAAACCTCTTGAATTAAAGCTGAAAGTCTACTCTTCAATAACATCTAGATTGCTTAATCTCAAATCCATTGTGATGGTGTACAGAGGCAAAATAACAGAAATTGTGTCACTGTCCAAATACTTATGGACCAGACTGTATATCATATATTTATGAGCACAACTTTCAGGGGAAAATTCAGACCAAGTTCTATTTCAGGAACTAGAAATGTTATTTTTGTAGAAAAATGCCATTGTAATGTTCTATTTTGTATTAGTTTAATTAAGATTTGTACAGTTGCGCTGGTGTTTTGTCTCTACCATAATCTTGACTGTTGTTTCCCTTTATGTTTGACTTTATTCGCTCCCTCCAAACACAATCTTGCCATTTTAAAAGCCTTTAACGGAGACGGGGATATGTCAAGGGAGCATCACTGCTCCACCGAACAACGCCTAGTTTGTCTCATTGTAATTCCTCACCACCAACAGTACTGCCGAATTCACAGAGAACTGTCAACCAGATTAATGAATTTGTTCACTGACCACACACACACACACACAAACAGAAAAACAGAAACCCATCTCTTGTCTTAAGCTGTGACTTTGCGGCAAACTACTTTCAGTTCTATTTAAAAGCATTTAAATTCACATCCAGGAGTTTCTCGTCTCGTCTCCGCATCAACCTGCAGAGGGAAACAGCAGGACGGGTGGCAAGCTGCAGCGTCACTTTGTATCAGGTTTCGTCCATTTCATGCAGATGAGTGGCAAGTTGTTACACAGTATTGCTTCTAATACTGTATGCAGCCATGATAGGTTGATAACTTTGCAATACACCTGTTGCATTTTGCTAGAAGATTTTGCTCTGACATGTCGCCACCTTGGAATTATATGGTTCCATCTGCATTATGAGCAATTTTGAGATACTGAGCTTCAAAGTTTTTGCATTCCCAATAGTTGATAGAGATAGAACCTTTTTGTTTCCTAAATAAAAAGTCAAAAAATGCATACAACTTAACAAAAAACACCTCACATAATGCTAATAAATTATTACAGAATAACTCAATTTTGACAAAAAGATCAGATAGAACCTTATAATTCCAAGGTGATGAAGTATACCTTTTATATAATGTTGCATTATTTTTGGATGGGGGTGTGCTTGATGCATTATCATTTTCCATTCTGATCTTGTCAATATTGTGATTAACTTTGTATATTATGTTTCAATATGACATCAAAAAGATCACATTATAATTCAGACATATATTAGAACCACAACAATTAATAAAGTGGAACTTCTCAGTGGTTTAAGTCTTAAAGTTAACCAACTCAAGTTAAACAGTCAGCTACTTTTGGGGATTCATTTATCTTGTCTCACAGTGGAACAGAGTGTCACCCATTCCTTTTAAAATCCATTCAGGTTAAAGTTAACACCTTTAGTTAAAAGATTTGATTTAGTAACTGAACTGCCAAACTCTAATATATGAGAAGAGATTGACTCTCATGTCAGTGATTAACTATGCAGCGGGAGCCAGGAGGTGATTAGCTTAGCTTAGCAGGCAGCACTGTAGCTCAATCAGGGACTAAGTGATAGAAAATGTTTCTATCACAGTGAAGTTACTGAGAGACAAACGTATACGGGAGAGATTTACCAGTTAGACCCTGTAATGAAAAACTGGGGTCAATGCCCCTGATGGAGTCTAGGTGGTGAGATGGTCCTCCTGCCAAACTGACTGATGGCGCAGGTTCTCCCTCTAAACAGCTGAAAGGAACCCGCTGGAGAGCCAGACCAACATGCTGGTATTGTGGTGTAGGTGGACACATGAACAGCATTACTGAAACAATGGCCAGTGGTTTTACAGTTTTAGATTCAGACAGCTATATACAACTCTGGAAAATATTAAGAGACCACTTCAAATTTTCCAACGTTCATTTTACTCAAACACATACTTATAAATAGTAAAACCAGAGAACTGATCATTTTGCAGTGGTCTCTTAATTTTTTCCAGAGCTGTATGTCATCACTATGTGATGTTTAATTTATTCAGTTGTTTTTAAATTTCTGTAAGTTATGTTTTTGGTACTTTGCTTCAATCAGCCTTGTCTACTTCTACCTCAGTTATCTATACATTTCCCAGAATGACATTTGAATATGTCCAGAAAAAAGACATACATTTTGTCACTTTCAGCAGTATCTTTTTTAGCAGATAAACTCTAGCGTTGGTATTGAGGTGCCAACAAAAACTCCATTCATATCCTTCATATTTATAGTTAGCTTAGAAAGTTCCTAGGGGATGAAATGGGACAAGAAGTACAAATGTGCTCGTGAGGGACCGAGTAGGAAGGCATGAGGACACAGGCGGATTTGTTTTTTAACAAAACCAGGTTTTTATTTACCCAATCAAATTATTTTAACCAATGTACAAAAAGAGACAAACTTAACAGAACTGAGCAAATGAATATTCAACTAATCAGTGACCAACTTAACATAACTGACCTAACACAAAAAGAACACTGGGGAACAGATATACTGGGTGATCAAACCAGTTTACACACAGAGGGGATTACATAAAACATAAAATATTAATGAAGTCAAAACACTAACAGTCTGGCCAGCCTTTAAACTGAAATAAACATTTTACTAAACAGAGCATAAGAAATGCAAATGCTAAAGCAAGTGTTATAGTTTCCAGATAACAATTTAAAGTCTTTTCATTCTCCCCCAGGGACGGCATGTAGTTGGTTCAGTCCTGATTAGTAACTCCGAGTTCATACAGCCGTCACTTTCTGGAATCCATCTTTCGCAGGTTGTCCCAAAGATGATTCCAGCAACGGAAGCAAAAGAATAATATTATTATTGTTAATAAACAAGTGCTAATTACACACACTAAATCAGCAAATGCCATATTACCTAATGCAAAAATAAACCATGAATATTATATAAACTCAGTGGTGTACTTATTTAATCTGTAAATATAATTTAACAAATATACAACCAAACTCATATATAATGGGGTCATGGGGTTACCGTAGCTTAATCTGTTATGTGGCTGCGGTCATCACAGCACTGAATGCGATAACACAACTATGATAATAAAAAATACATTAAACATGTATCCTATATAAGTTGTTTCAGCAATACTGGTCAGTCCCGGTGGCTACACATACACCCCTGTGTAGCGTTATGTAAATAAAGGGCTGAATAAACAGCAAACGCTGAAAGAAAATTAACAAATTAGCATCAAATTTTTTATTTTGTATGTGGATATACTGAATTTTGCCTAATAAACATGTATGAAATCAGTTATCATAGGTCAAAATGATAACAATATTGTTTATATATATATACACATATATATATTGTTGTAACATCTGTTCATTTGAGCACACAAATGAATAATTCAAAAGCACAAATGTGTTTTTTCTCCATGACACTGGTTCTCTTGAGGCTCTGTAGAAACCCTTGCTAATACTTCAAAGAAATGTTTTTCTGTGGATTCATTTCTGTGTTGATTTTGTTTAACCCTGACTGAAGTCACCACACCACCATGTACAATTTCCTTCTGTTTATCTGGCTGTTAGATGCACTTTCATATGTTGTATTTTGGGGTAAAATTGATCATTGACATCACACTTAAAAATCTAGCAATATAAATCTGCATGTACAATGAGCCAGAAATGTCTACACACAAGGTTAACTCAAATTCTCTCCTTTTCTCTTGGCTGCATTGCATTCTAGTCTGTTGGGGTTACTGTTGGAGAATTTCTGCCTCAGAAAACAGGTTTAGATAGCTCAAAGATCTCTACTGGGATATCTCAGTGTGATATAACCACCACAATGTAAAGTACATCCCGAAAAGGCTGTTCCTTTCTTCTGTGCTAAAGAGTTGCTGGATGGAGTTTTCCTTTAACTTCAACATGCGAGGGTATCAACACAGCTGTGGTCTAGTCTTGTGCAGACTGTTGCAGCGTGAAAAGAGACTCAATTATCCAGACGACATCCTGGGTGGGATTTTACAGTTTGAAAAGCACTACAGATGCCTACAAAAACCTGAGCACAAACAGGTAACAGAATAATTAAGAAAAACATAAAAAGCATCTGGAAAAGACATGTATTTTTAACACCGTCCAAGGGTCCCTCTCTATTTTCTCTCGCTTTATCTTCTTTTCATTTTCTTACCTTCTCCCTCTGCCACCCCCACCCCTCCACATCCATCCTTTCTTCGTCGAATGGTAATGTGTTTTAGCACCAGTGGAAAAATACTGTTTGTTGCCCTGCGGATGTTGTTTGTGCCTCCCACCCACAGGACTGCTGGTCCTATTGTACACACACATACACACACACACACACACACACACACACCCAGGTACCCACAGATTCTGCTCATGGCAGGCCTCAGCAGCTGTGACATGGCACAGGGAATATGAAGGCAGAGGGAGGTGAGAGAAAGAGTGATGAATGCAAGAAAAGGAAGAATGCCGGAAAAACTGTAAAGTGCCAGAAGTGGAGAAAATTGAATGGAAAGGATGGGGACGGTGGCCGAAGGAAAGCAGGTAGAGGGAAATCTAAGGAGAAAGAATGGAGAGGGAATGCTGAAACGAGGCGAAGGGAGGTGTGTAGAAGACAGAGGGGGAACAGTGAGAGATCTTGCATGCCAAAATCAATGTGAGACTGGCTGTGTCGGGTTATGTGCAAGCGGAGAGAAAGCACAAATACACGCCTAAAAATACCCTGCAACTACAATCGACAGCATGGGGAGCGGTGAACAAAGGGGGGAGAAATTCAAAATACATGATGATATTGTATAGGTGAGGAGGTGTGTAGTCACCCGCTGACGTCTGCCAGGCGAGGCAGCGCTCCCCAATACCCACAGTCACACAGACATATAGGTCTCCATGGTAATATCTTCATGCCAGTGATGGTGATGATGATAATGAGATACACACCTGCCCACGGCATGTCTGTCTGTCTGTCTGTGTCGGCCCGTCAGTGCGGAACTGCTCAAGCGGGGCATAATGTGATCCCCCGAGTGGATGGCAACCCGGGGAGTCGCAGCAGAAAGTCTGGCGACAGAAAGACGGGCAGGTGCGAAGGCAGACAGGTAGCAGCAACAGAGACGGGAAGACATCAGAGAGGCAGCATAAGCTGGTGAGAAAAGCCCATTAGAAACCTTTATTTTTTCTTCTCTGACAACGTTCGCAGAGATGCTTCTGCTGGAGACAGGAGGCAGTGCTCATACAGTATGCAACAGTTGCTACCAGATAGGGTTGTAGCTAACATCAAGGACACCAGCTCATGTTTAAATGTACATTTACAAACAAAGGGAAACAGATAATCTGGTTCTGGCCAAAGTTATTTTGCTGTATCTTGTTTGTTTAATCTTTACACAAACGGAGGTGGAAAATTGACTATTTGTGTTTTTAGGGGAAGTTGCAACTTCAAAAGAACATGAAATATTTCGGTAGCGGACAACGAAATTACTCTGGAGTTGCAGTGTAACCTTTTGTACTGATGGTGTATCAGAACAGTACGTGCCACGTAGGTACTGGGGAACAAGACGTGAAGTTGAGGAAAATTGAGGTAATAACGCTGTAATCTAAAGAGTTGTGTTTCAGGTCATCTGACAAATGACCAATATTCACTCTGCTTTTAGCTCTGTTTTGGTCTCCACCAACTTTCTTTAAATGCTCCACTATCTTCTCCAACTAGTTGCTAACTTTGTCTGCTGGTTGATGGTTGGAAACAAGGTTGATGAGTGTAGTGAGACAGAACAAAGCATAGCAAAGGCCATAGCAGGCCGGAAAAAACCAAAACAATGAGCTGAAAGTTATGAGATCCATTTTTACATAAGGATATTGACTAAAAGCAGCTTCAACTTTGGACAGAGCCCCCCATGCTTCCCGTCTTTATGCTAAGCTAGGCTTAACACCTCCCGGCTCTCGCTCCATACTTAACACACAACACGAGAATATCGATCTACTCATGTCACTCTCAGCAAGAAAGTGGACAGGCATATTTCCCAAAATGTTTTACTTTTCCTTTAATATGACGTAATTCCTGTTAGACAGTCTGTTGGGCTGGGGCAGACAGTGACGGATTGCTTTAAACTAAATACTAAGTTACTGAGAGAAAAGCTGCTTGATTTGATAGTAAATAAGGTGTCGATGTCATTGCATTAACTGACTTTTTTTAGGCCCAAAAAACGTTTTGTTGTGTTCTGCAACCAGAATTATATTCCTGACAGTGTGGAAAAGGTTTTGAACCCATTAAAACCTCATGCACATTCACCTCCACAAGTGTTTTCACTGAGTCTGACTGATTAGACCTCTTCTCAGGACTGTGTGGGTATGTACAGACTGTGATTGATTAACATGGTTTTTACTCTCCTGTTTCTTTTATTGCCAGTTATGCCGGGTTCAGACTACACGACTTCAGCCTGATGATAGCCTGACCCGTCAGATGTGCGGTGTGGAATGGAAAAGGGCATTGGGCTCGACAACTGATCATCTTATACTGTGTAGTGTATCATAGTGGAAGACAACTGATGCTGTATCTGGGAAGCCTCACGACATCCAGACAGGAAAACGAGCATGTCAGAATTTATTTTGCCTTCCACGACAAATTCCATGATGTGTTCCAAATGCTGACCAATAGGAGCACAGAGCAGTCTTCTGCGAAGAACTGACAAAGCCAAAGCGGAATGATGGCGTTGGTGCTGCGAGGTGTGAAACTGCAAAACAGAGGAAAGGTCACTGTTGTTTGTTTCGCCTTCTCTTTTTAGGCTTTTTCAAACTCAACACAGCCAGTATCACATCGCATCAGACACCATTGTTTGTTTACATTCGTTACCGCCTACCCGCTGACATCACACACATCTTGAAAGACAGCGTGCGATGATTGGTCGGGGATCAACGTGTGTAGTCTGTCACGTCTTTGGTCAAGTCACGGCATGAATTTATAACTCTATTATCTAAGGTGATCTTTTCGTTTGCTGCTAGCTTTTGTCTCTCCCTGGAAGTCACATGTTTCATATACATCATGATTTATTTGCTAAGTCTGTTTCCATTGCGCTTAGTCAACATTTCCACCTCGACCAAGCATAAAAACGGTTTTGCGATATGTTGGCTTTTTTCTCTTTTCTTTGTTTAACTTTCCACTGAAAATGTGAATTAAAAACTCTTACACTGAAAGGTGTAATCAGCCAGAATAACTGCAACACCTGTGTGAGTGTGCAGGGCCTTTAAATGAATAAATATGATGTGATTAAGACCAGGAGTTCTTAACCTTTCTGACCTCGGGGCCCAACGTTTCCAGTACAAAGTGGCCCGGGGGCCCATTCAAATATTAACACTGTATTGGTTTAATTGATCTCACTCTTGGTTTGATTTGTATTCAATAACTAAATCAAATCCACTTACAGTTTAACAAGCTAAAACCTTGTCAAATAAATGACACGATACAATGTGATCATCACAAAGACATTTATTTATCATGAGTATGTAAACCTGCACATACAACAAGACGCCGAATAGGCTGACAATTCATGGAACAAATCAAGCTGCTACAAGAACAAATTTAAAGGCTCAGGTCAGGCTTATTAACACAAGTTTGGCTACGAGGTAGCTGGCCTTCAAAGCACATTTAGAGTTGCCAGTCAGTGACACGACAGACCTTTTCTGCATCTGTAGCCCATTTTCTTTTCTCTCGAAAAATTCCACCGGCTTTCCTACAAGCGTTGGCTGTTTGGTTTCTAGATGCCGCTTTAGTTTTGAAGGCTCCAGTGCTTCGTTGGATTGCGTTAGCCCACACTCCACACACTGGGCTCTCGGCTCTGCGTCGTTACCTCCATTCACAAAGCCGTACTTAATGAAGTCAGGATGGTACTTGCGCAAAACTGTAATTTTTCGTCTACGATCTCATGGATAACATTAATATCTCTGGTGTCTTCAATTTTTAACCTATGCGGTCCCGCGACCCTTGCGGCCCACAGGTGCAAAATTGAAAGTTTTTTGTGGCCCTATAGGTGGCCCCATGGTTAAGAATCACTGATTAAGACCACTGATAATCATTTGTGCTCTGATTGCAATTGTTGGCAAACTATTTTCTTGTTAAAAACGTAAACAAATGTCTTTCATAGCAGTCTATGAAAACAGCAACAACAGGTATAACCGTTAAAAATGATAAATTTAACTGAATGAGAAGAAAACTCATACTTGAATCCTCAAAACACAAGACAAGATTCACCTGTACTGAAGCTTGGGAGACGTCTTTCCAAGAGATGGAAAATTATATTTCAAATTCTGCATGACATACAGTCTATTTTGTATATTTTAAGACAGAAATCAAGGAACACATTTCATTCCAGGGTAAATACAATGCTGCTTTAAAGACAGAAGTTCAACAACGTTGAAAGTATTCATGCAAAGGGGCCTTCAAACAATTAAAACAATCAAATGAAGATAAAAACACAACAACGACAGAATATCTAATTAAGTGGGGAGGAGAAAAGAAATGTTTTAAATCTACTTTTAAATGATGCTGATGTTGGAGCTCATCGGGTGCAGTCTGGCAGAGTATTCCGGCAGCTGAGACAATATAAACCAAAAACCGCCTTACTGCCTTTGTACTTCATATTATTTAACTGAACTCATTTAGGGACCACATCAGTTTGATCTGCAGGAATGAACACCTAAAGAATCCAATGCTGCTCAGAATAGTGCAGCAGGTGCAGCTTCATAACAGCCAGCAGATGCAAGTAAATCTACCCTTTCAAAACATCCTGCCTACAACATTCTTTACAATAAAAAACACTGTTCAGCCTCCCTTCATTTGATGACTGGCTGACCAAGCCTGCAGGAGCTTACTCAACTGCCTCTAATGTTTCACTTATTTCCAGCAGGAGCTAATTTAGTGCTTAAATACTTTGTGATTCGCTCTCAAACTAAACATTTTGGACATTTTTCTGAATTGGCCAGTTTTGAGCTGTAGTCCCAGGAAAGGGGCAACAAAATGTAATGAGGATTGTAAACACATAGTAAATGCAAACAACCAATAAGACACATTGAAAATAATTTCTAAAGTACATAGCTCAATGTTGCCAGGGGTCAAAGTGGTCTTTGATGTCAGGATAGGACTTTCTCATGATTCTCCTGATGGAAAGCAGAGGGGTCTGTGCTGACGACATCCACTGCAAGACCAGGCCGCTCAGCCCTCCACGACTCCCTTCTGACTCCACGAGCAGGTGGACTGGCTGCTTCTGTCACCTTTTCGAAGGCTAACACAGAAAACACGTATTGCCTTTTGCTTTTAAATTAGAAATCACAGTAATGAAACAATGTGGCAGATTAAAGGCAAAACCCTGAACTTTGTGCTTCAGCGTGGGATCTACATTTAGAATTAGACTCGAAGTACTTGCCCCTCAGTTGTGCATCGGGTGGTAAACTAGCCAGCACATGAACATTACAGTGTTTAAATGATGTCTCATTTGTGTACGGCAGTGAGCCACAGCTGTGTTGATATTAAATCAGTGGAGAGTGTATGTGTTGACTGTGGTTGCCCAGGATACACACAAGCCTCAGCTATTATTGCTTTGCTTTCAGCGTCTTCATACATTGCTGTCCATCAAAAAGGAAATGGTGTATAATGGTTATTCTACTAGCAACCATACCAATAACACGAGACATTACACAAGAACATCTACAGAGGTTATACATTTTGCAAACAGATGTCTTGACTTAAAAATGACTATGATACACTGCTATGATAGGATATATTTAGTTTAGGTGGATTGTAAGCTACGTGTACTAGCAGGCTGCTAAATTATAAAGATGTAGATAATGTCTACATGGGCAAAGAAGGTTCCGTGGTTATTTTTCATTAGCCTCCTTCTGGTTGCACAAGATTTAATCAAGGTCACCGCTGTGGATCTGACGTGTGTAACGATGATTTGACAATGTGTGTCATTCATGAGAGACTGCAGATGGAACACATGCCTGCTTCCTCGTTAATCAGCTGAAAAGGAAAGTCCTGCGTATATGGATGCAACGTGATGGAAAGAATCCGACACTGATCTTTACTCTGCCTTCCTAGCGTCCCTGTCAAAACCAGAAAGAATTGCCTACAGCCTCCTCGCTAAATTGTGGTGAAACATTGGATCGTAACTATCACCGAAATGCACAGACAAGACAAAAATATCAATCCTCCTTTTGGAAAATGTCTACAGTAGCTTTCACATTACTTTTTAGCAGCTTAGTATAGGGGGGGAAATGACCATGTATTGAATTTTTATGTGATTATACAATTTTGTGTCAATCGCTATCATTTTGATACAACCACTGAGGGGTCCCAACAATCGTAAATTTCAGATTTTAAGTGGCTTTAAAACTACTTTAACCCATATTTTTATACGAACAATTAGGCCAATGATTTTGTGTAATGTGAAAGAGTCTCTTGTAGTGACAACCAGAGAATTATCGGATGACTCCCCACAGGTCAATGGACCTCATTGGCAGGCAGCTGTTTTCTGACAAATCATTGTCCAGAGCACCTCTGCCTCTGAGAAACGTCTTTCTTACTAAAAGTCCAGTCTTCTGGTTGCACTATAGGCAGGTGCAAATGTATGTGTCTGTTCCAATGTGCAAAAAGACGTTGCTGAGGAAAGTGTGCATGTGCAATTAACTTTAACAAAGAGACAAAAAGAATGACAGCAGACTTGTTGATAGCATTTCTTTAAAGCTAAAACCTGGAAATGCTGGATGTGAAATAGCAGTTATAGACATCAATGTCTGAGCACCCTCAGCTGTGTGTGTGTGTGTGTGTGTGTGTCAGACTTTGTTAATTTGCTGTGCCTGTGAGTCAGTGTCCATATTTAATAGCGGTGTGGTTTTCTATGTCATAACCCCTGCAACACTGCAGGTTTCTAGCTGTGATTCAGACAAGGGGTGACAATCCACCAACAGAGAGAGAGAGAGAGAAATCTACCCACACACACACCCACACCTCACACACCTGCACATGCACACAAGTTCAGACACTGAGGCACATCTACTGGCTAACATACACCAGCACACAGCACAGAAACTGATGATTAATTCCTTAAACTGCAAACAGTAGCTTGGTATCTGGGGACATGCTTACTGGACTATTAGAATTTCCAGTCTAAACAAACAACGAGACACGATGATGCTGCTCGACACTTAGCAGTTTGACCCCAGTTTGGCTCCGGCACATACAAACACTGAGAGATGTTTCCACTAAGTTTGTATAATAATATGCATTTAATATGGTCCCCAGGAAGTGTAGCTGTTGCCACAGTAAAGTGCCTTTTCTTTTTTATATATGCCTCATGTGAATATGTGTACAAATGTGTATATAGGTGTATATACTGTACATACTGTATATATATATATATATATATATATATATGTATATTTATATGTATATACTATTTATATATTGTTTATATATTTTTATTTTTATCTCTCGGGATTGCGTTAAACAGCATTTCGATCTCCCTGTCTGTATCTCACACACAGATGATTGACAATAAAGTTGACTTTGACTGACTTTGACTGAAATGGGGGGAAACCCAATAAACCACTAAGGTTGAGTGAATAACTTTATTGAAATATATTTGATAAATATACCTGGAGAAATCCTATATACCATATAAAGAGTAAAAGGTAGAACTTCTAGTAGATGGGCATGTTGTGGCCTCAAATGAATTTCCTCATATTAAAAATGTTACTGTCTTGATTTCATGTCTTTGGCATCTTTACACTCTCAGTCTGGAGGTAGCCATTTTACCTAGGTTGGGCTAACAGCTGAGCAATAGCAATTCATTTAGAGTCGTGTTTTTGAATATACCCAATACTCTCCTTTTAGCTCTGTTTTGGTGTCCTCTAACCACTGAGGAATATATCTGGCTTTTGAGCTGCTAAATGCTCCACTGTGTTCACTAGCTGGTTGCTAACCTTGTCAGGTACAGTGGGTTTGTCACAGCTGTTTTGTGGAAAACAGCTACATGCTGCAGCATTTGGATACTATGCAAGCAGCAAGACTGAAACAGAACACCCAGTTGTGGGCGATAAAACCAAAACAATGAGTTGAAAGACGCTCCGTGATGCTGAGGGGAACTGCCGTGCTGGGTGATATAATTCCCAGTCATTCTGCTGCTACCAGTGAGCCCTTTCATATTACACATATTAATTTGACCCACTGTTAATATAAAAATATTGATTAGAGCAGCTTTAAGGTTCTGCACTTCATGGCTGCAAGTGAATGTACAATCAGTGCAAACAATCTAAATCCGACTCTTAGATCCGTACTGACAAAAAGAAAAATGGAACAGTATATAATATCATTAGTTCTGAAATAACTTAATAAATTAACTGTTTTAACTGTATTTGTACTTTATACCTACCAGGCTCTGAAAATAATTATCTTGTTGTCGAGAAAAATCTCATTTTGTATTAGGTAAACTTTAGTTACATCATTTAGTTACATAGTTACAACATATCAAAATACATATACTTTTAGTATACAGCCGATATTCCTTTGGCAAGTAGTTTCAGGAGTCATCTAATTGTGTTTCTTCATGAAAGATTTTTTATTATATTATTTGGACACAGTTTTGCCAGTTTATCCCAGTATTAGTCTTTCTTCCTAATTTGAAAAATATACCACTGTCTCATAATCTCTGGCAGCCACATTAACCTCACACTTCACATGTCAACCTTTTGGCAACTCTGCATTTGATTGTGAGGACCATTTTATTGGAGCAAATGTTCAGGAAAATGTGATGTAATGTAATGTGTCTTAACTTAATCAACATGCAATCTACAAAGTTTTTTAAACCAACAAAGCCATTTGACGGCAGAATTGTTTCCCCCAAAGCAAAGACCTTCTTGAGCTCTTTCCTTTTGCGTCTGTATTTTATGAGTGTTTCATAGTGTTCATAGGGACTACTTAGTCTGTTTTCTGGGGTGGTTGCTTTCATGGTTTAATTTGTGATGTTTTCTTATTGTTGTATTTCATATATTGTTAGACATTTAACATGCTTCAACATTGGTTTTAGCAATGATCTATGTCAGTGGTTCTCTGTCACTGTCTGAGAGCTCTGAGAGGTCTGAGAGGACTCAAGGTCATTAACAAAAATGCTTTTTTGTACAGAACAATTTTTTTCTTTTACAGAGAATACTTATATTTCATCTTTTGGTTCTTCTTGTGAATAGCCCGAAGAGACGAAATAATCTTAGAAGGTAAAAAAATCACACTTTGCTTGAAGTGCTCACGGGTCAGAGGAATATAAAGTAGCAAGTGGTTGTTAATTGACTTAACTTCATTTCAAAAGGCAAACATTTTTGGAAAAACTGATTGAGGAATTTTGAATTATGCACTCTATGTCAGTTTGCAAAGCATGCAAATACACATCTACAGCAGAAATATGCTTTTGAAATGACACAGACTAAAACACAGGCTTGTGTCGAGCTCAGCACACACACACACACACACACACACACACAGCATCTGCTCTCTGCTGAGCTGATTGCAACATGGAAGAAGAGTGGAGTTTGCTGGGTTTATTTCTTGAAAACACACACACTAGCACATACATGACAGAGACACACACACGCACACTGGCAAAAACTATACACAGTCATAAGCAGACACAAATACAAATATGTATTTGGCTGTCTACACACACACACACACACACACACACACATTGCACACAATGCACAACCACAGCTCACTCCCTGCTATGAGTGTTGACCCTGCAGATGTAGGTCTAGTCTGGTGTGCTGAGCTTTGCCCTCAGTGCCTTGTCCGCATGTCACTGGCCTCATGAAGTCTAAACACACACACACACACACACACACACACACACACAGGCACACACAGGCACACGCGCTAATACAACACAGGAACAAGCATGAACACATGTTGCAAGTGCATTTATGACCAACATCCAAATTGTTCAGTGTGTCTGCATCACAGATAGGCAAAGTGCGTGTGTGCTGCATCAGTGTGTGTGTGTGTGTGTATGTTCCTGCCAGGCCTGCACTAATAGACTTAATGCTTCCTGAGGAGTTGCCCAGAGCTGCATTAGCCTCTGGATGGGCCATTGATTTGACGCAAAGAGCCTTAGCCCTCCACCCTCCCCATCATAACACACATACACCACACACACACACCCACACTTCACCCAACCAGCCCCTTAAAGCGCTATATGGCCAAGGCTTCCTGTCTCGCGCCCACAGGGGTTATCTCCCCAATGCAATTAAGGCACTTTAAAAGTGCATTTTCAGGAAGAAGAAGCATGGGGTAATGAGGGAGAGTGCTGGCTGGACAACTCAGCTGCTGAGTGCTATGGGAAGATCCCGCTACTTGCCAAGAGCCTGGCCAGACACCGAGATGGATGGACACACCCCGACTAAGAGGAGAGCGAATGGCAGGAGAGGAAATGGATACAATACTAGAGGGGGGAAATGTGTTTGTGTCTGTAATATTAGAAGGGTGGGGGGGCTTATAGTGCAATAATACTTAAAGGAAAAGAGGTTTTACTATAATCTTTTCTCTGCTACAGTATATGCACCTTTTTCATTGCTGATATGTCGATCAATATGCAATTCAAAGTTGATTATATGATTCAACTAATAGAGTTTATTATGTTATATTACTCCATCAGATCATATTTCATCTGTTTCAGGCCAAAGCTTTTCAATTTGTCTTTTCTCTGCAGGATAGCCTCAGTGTTCTTTTCATCCAGCAGCATTAGAAGCTTGAAGGGTCATGCAGTGGAAGCATCAAAGTGGGAGAACACAGTGAGTTTTCACTGGCAAGCTAGATAGTAAAAAATGCAATGACAAACCTTCACCCAAACTAACTTTTCAGCTTTTACTTTTTTGAGTTTATAGGCATCAACCCCTAGAATGTGAATAGGCCCTTTTCACAGAAGACATTTAGACATGTCACAGTAGGAAATGCACAGTTCAATTCAATTCAGTTCATTTGTATTTATATAGCACCAAAACACAACAGAGGTTATCTCACAGGGCAGGTCTAGACTCTCTTTAAGGTGTAAATAATTAAATGAAAGATAGCTGAATACCATTTAGCTGCTTAAGTGTGAGGCTCCTGGAATGGATCATGCTGACTCACTGTGAATTTCTCCTCATATTTGTTTGAGGCTAGCGGCTCGAGGCTACATTAGCTGAGAATGAATAACACACCTGAATCTCTTCTATGGCTGAGTTGCATTGTGGGTAATTTAGGCACCAGGTTGTGAGAGGGAAGAAGAACGCAGTAAATAAAATAGACAATATCTCTGGTTACATTTTCCAAAGGCTGATATATCATCTTCCTCTGTGCCATACAGCTCCATTGTTGTCCAAAAACTATTAACACATCAATTAGCCACACTGTTGCACTGGGTGACATGTTTTTTCATCGCCATAAACACATGCAGTGTAGTTCATTTTGACCCAATCCAACATTTACTCTACTGACGCCCAAAATACTCACTAAATGTATATTAGTCGGCCTCTGAACATTGTCCCAACAAATTCACTGTTTTCCCCTGAAAATATTATTTGCTAAAAACTACAGTGGCAAGCAGTTTTAGGAAACTACTAAGCCATTTTTAAAGATTTACATCTTCAGCTTTATCCTTTAGTAGGTTGAAGCAAACCTGGTAAAGTGGTGCGTCTGCTTGTGCTCTACAGTAAGCTATTTCCCTGTCCAGATGATTTAGACACATTAGGGTTAATGGGCTAATTACTGCGGCTGCTCCAACCCTCTTGCTGCATGTTATGCAATATCTGGGAGGATACAGACAATTGGGTTTCAGCATCTGACACTGACACTGACAGAGAATGTCTGTCTGACTGCTTCCCTGCTGCCTTAAGCAGTCCTCTAGCCACATCACAGAAAACACCACATATTGTGATTGGGTTGGAGCACTTTCTAAAAAATATGTGAGCAATAAACTCCACAGTTTGGCTCGGTGTGAGGGTCTTTGTGCGTCTCCACAATGTAGCACACCTTGAGGTCTGGTGCAAAATTGTGTTCCTTGACCAAGCAAAGAGATATTCAAAAAAGGCTGAATGCAATGAAATTACAGATTTAAAGTTTCGGTTAAAAGAGGAGAGATAAAGAAAGGAAGAAAAAGGAGGGAGAGGTGAGAGCAAAGAGAAAGGGAAATGAGACAGACACAGCGGATATCTCCAGGCTCAAATGACTCACAATGGCTTTTCAAGGAAAAAAAGACAGGAAACTGAGCTGTTTTAGGAAATGAAGGCAGGAATAATGCTACTGTGAAACTTCATGTGAGGTCAGGAAAATGAGCGGTGGGAAGAGACGAAAAGAGAAAAGAAAGGATATGATAGATGGCAGGTAAATAGAGGAGGAAAGTGAGTAGGCTACAGATGAGTAGGAGGAGGCAGTATAGCGAACACACAATAAGCTAATAAAGTGGGAGTACTCTCCTGTTCCAGCCTGCCTCTGATCCTGCTCTGCTGCTCGCAGTAAAACTGTTCTTTTGCAATCAATAGCCCCATAATTTCACCCAAATAGCTGCCCCGGCTGCTGTGAAATGGCGACAAATCACGGGTACACCGGCGGTGGCAGTAACAGTGCTGCCACAGCTCGCTCAGTCCCACAGCTTTGACGAGGAGCCAAATATTCTATTTATCTTCCATCAGACCACTGAATGCAAACTGTGAATAAGATTTGTGAGAAAGAGACAAGATCCGTGAGATGGAGGCAAAAAAAAAATAATAATAATACGAAGTGAATGTAGCAGCACATACTTAGACAGGACTTACAGGCGTGGAGGCAATGAGGCATTTTATACCAGCTGGCACTGAAGCAAGCAATGGTGTTTTGATTGCATTGTTAGCTCTTTGTTTGAGGTCCAGGCATATCTCTTCGGTGAGGAACGGCGACGTCCTAGCTTATTTTACGCTTTTGAAAGAAGCCTTGGTGGAGTATTTCTTGTGTTCTGAGTCACACATGCTTCATTTGAGTTGCAGAGCACTTCAGTAAAGCCATGCACATCATGCATCACAATGCCAATGAACAAAGAGAATGACAGGAGAGGATTTCTCTTCTTCTGCATTGAGATGTTGGTTGTGGAAAGCTGGCTCTGAGCCTTAATGAATAGATTCTTCTTTGGCTCCATCCAAAGAGGAATCTATTCATTTTTTCCAATAGGGCCTGTAATGTCAAGTTTTTGTTTCTGCCTCTGGTAGCACTTACGGCATATAAATAACATCTAGATCACATTTAAGGTTGTTACAGTGACAATCACATGGAGAAGGTTGGCAGTGGTGCTGGTGCTTTAAAGAGGAGATGAAGCGCTGGCCTGATGCAAATGCTACAACACATATAAAATAACATTCAAAAGCAAATATGTGATTGCTGAAAAATACTAGGAAGCAGCCAGCTTGAGAAGCTTAAAGGATTCACAGACTGCCTATTCTCTACAATGCATCAGCAGTGCGCCCTGCAAGCCTGCACATGACCCTCATGTCCCTAGACATTAAAATGATGATTACATAGTAACCAGCAGTAATGTGATTACAAAAAGCTTTCAAAAGACAGGAAAAAGTTATTATGAGTTTGAATTTGCACAGGGCCAGTCCCTTCAACATACCCCCCCCCCCCCCGAAATAGTGTCTTGATACTTTTATATTACTACTACTGCTATACTGCAAGAATATGTTGTTGGTAGCAATTAGTTGCAATTAAAAGTGTTAATGTAGTAATGTATAAATAACTTTGTTACGTGGTACAGTAATGTGATAAAGCTTTACAAAAACATCCTTCGGAAACCAGCCAACATGTTTTCTTGTTTTCTTGCTTTCTAATAACCAGTTAGCAAGACAATTCTGTGTGTAAGAACTTGCAGCGGTTACATTACAGTGATTAAATTGGTTCTGGTCGTAAAGACTGATCTGACTTGGCGTTCACTGATACATTTTTTCTATGGAACAATTATTCTATATTTTTCAACGCTGTGAACACCACAAACATTCACCTCCATTCACCTCCATTGTACTGAGAATGAGGCAGAAATCTCAGAGATAGATATTTTAAAATAAATATATATATATATATATATATATATATATATCTGTCTGAGGGCTGCTTTTACAAGTAAATGCAATGTCGCTATAGTGCTGATAATATTTAGCTAGCGTGCACCACTTTCTGTGAAGTAGTGTCAATTCTTCAGTGTTAAGGGGGTGGGGTTTTAGGGTTGTGACAGAGTGCGAGAGGGGGTGGAGGTGCGTGGGTACAGCGAGTTCCCATCTCGCGTTTGGGCAATGCGTCTTACCTTGAATGTGGACATGGCTGGGTCCCTGCTATACCTGTCTATGGTGTGGAACTTGGACGAGTGGTTGAGCTCATGGTACAGCTCAGAATGTCTTTTGCGAGTGTGCATCACTTTCTGGAAGGGAAGACAGGAAGGGACAGCAAAAAATGAACCAAATAGAAACAAAAAAAAAAGCAAAAGGGAGGGCCAATATATGGGCAGGCAGGGGAACGGGAATGGGTAAAAGGCTGAGGGACTGCAGTGATGCCAGCCACGAAAAGGGGTTAGAGAGGGACGCCGACAGATCGATCAATTGCTGGCTCATGCTCATACATCATCCACTTCCTCAGTCTTTAAGAATTTGGCAACTGGCAGTGCTGCAGAGGAATCCTTTATGTGAAAATTTGGTGAAAATGACTGACAGAAACGCCATTGTTACAGACTGGTGCCTGCTAGATGGTGGTCCTGTTAACTCAGGATTTTGTGGAACTCATTAAACGTCTAACAGATGGACTGGAATTTAACTCTTGCCCTGGCCAAGGGACATTCTGACAAAAACTGACATGCCTGTGTTCTGAAAATGCCTGTCTAGAAGGCAGCTAAATCCAGATCTTTAATTTTCTGACAGCAAACTGCATTTGTCTGTGTCACTGCTGTTGTCTCTCTGTGCTAATGGGCAGTGCTGGAGCTGCTCGGCAGTAGCTAATCGTCAAAGCAGCTTGTGAGGTTGATAGTGACACAGGGGCAAGATGCCAGCACTCACACCCGCGCACTTACCGGCCAGGACTGGCGCTTAGCACTGGCTGTAATTACTTCACAGTGGGCACTCTCATCTCTGCTCAGCTAAGAAGGTGCCACTAGTTCCTTGCTATGAGTCTTTTTGCTACTATGCCTTTAGTTGTCCTTTTTGGCATATCTTTATCCGAGTCACATGGTTTTAGGTTTTCCCAATAAAAAAGTGCATAAAGTATGACCTCCAGTAAGTGATCGTCATAAGCTAAAGAAACAGTAATTTACAGAGGAACTCCAACGATTTTACACTTAAAGTTCAGTTTACTTGTCATAAGGACTACCAACCAGTCCGTGAAAACAGTTATACAATGTCTTCTTTGGTTCTGGAGTTTTCCAAAAGTTTGGAAATAGCTCAGGTTGAGCTAGTGACTTAAAATTCATAACAGAAAGCCTGTGGGCATCAGGTATGGTGTTTGAAAAAAGTAGGCATTTAGGAAGCAGGGGGGGCTAATGAAAGACACTATTGGGTTGCATGATGGGGAATGTAGGATCCAGTATTTTTGGAACTTGAATCATACTAGGAACTAAAAGTCAGGATATCTCAGCTCGGAGTTTGACTGCTCATTCTTACATCTGTCTCTTGCAAGTCCCCCAACTTTAAGCGCAGTGCTAAATCAATGGAGTACTCTTTTAAGTTTCCAGAAAGGTATTTCCCCTAAAAGACTATATTCTTAATTGTGTTTAAAGCTTCTTAGAATTCTAACAGCTGTAGGATGGGCATATATATATAAACAGTATATATGTGTGAGTCTAAAAGGGTGGGAAAACTCAGTCATAGAAAAAAAACATGGATGAAAATGAGTTTACCTTCCATTAAATCATGGAAGTGTACACGTCCCTATTTTAGTGGTTCTTCTATGCCAACCTCTTTCTCAAAAGTTAGTAGTCAATTGACGAGAAAAGAGTGTGATTCCAGGAGAGCCAATCTCCTTGTGCCAAATTCATGCAGTGGCCACTAATGACTCTCCAGTAAATTTGCCTGATAAGTAAAACAATCAGTCATAGTCACTGTTAGTTGTTGTCACCACACATACCCTCTATATGAGAGCTATATCTCCATGGTGGACGGTGAATGTCCAGTCTTTACAACATTCTAAAATGAAACTGAATTCTCTCCAAAAAGCAGCAATGCAAAAGGTAAGTACTGTATTTTATAGCAAAGGAATACTCACTAGAGACTGGAGATTCACAGGTCAGTCTAACACAAACATACTCTCACGCTGCCAAACCATTTAAATTCCCACAGATATAACCAGCCAATCTACGGCGACGTACGTCTTGACCCATAACTGAATCACTTGTATTCATTCAGACACAAGAAGCACTCTACTTTGCTGTTTCTTCAACCAGGACCCCTGCAATGACATGGCAGCATTGTCCGATTTGATTGCATATGTCACTGGAATGTTTTTGTTTCCATGATGCTATCATTGACACATAAATTACTTCATTAAGACATAGTCAGCAAGGACAGGTTCAAGGCCATTGTTGGAGAAACAGCATACTATTCGTGGTAGGTCTGAAACAGGTCATAGTTGTAAATGCAAGGGAGAAACAGGTGCGAAGGGAGGGGTTTAGCAATGCTTTTGCTCCTCTATGCGTTACTCCTGGCAGAAGCACAAGAAAGCAGAGACAGGCTGATGACAAGGGGTGAGGCCCGAGATCTTACCTCGAAGTCCAGCTCAGAGTACCGTACTCTTTTCCTCTGGAAGAGGAGGGGGCAGGGGGAGAGAAGAAAGCATCAATGACCACCCCTCGACCACTATTGAACTTTAGACCTCTCTATCTCAATTTATCTGTGGATCTCTCAGTGTCATTGTTCATTTGTAACAAGAGGAGGGCTAATATGCAATGGCTGCCCAACATGATACAGACATTCTTACAAATGTCAAAGCACAAGGCAAATTACTCAGTCTATTTCAACATAATGAGATTAGTGAAGTGGAATAACCCAGAATTAGAATGAAATAATAATTTCCCGGCTCACATACCCTCAAATACAGTCATTACAACCCCAGCATAAATCAAACTCTTTGCTATTTTTGGAGAATTTGTTGGGAGACGTTTCGATTAAAAGATCTGCAGCAAACATACGAGCGATGGTTTTCATCCTCTAACCTTGATTGGACCCCACTCCTCTCCTCTTAAGTGCCTCCATATAGCTATAGCGAGTGGCACAGAAGACACCAATTTAACAGCTGCAGACATTTCCAACTCATCTGGCCCTGACATTGCATTGCATTCCTGACTTCCTATCTGGCTCTCGCTGTCTGCCAGATTTGCATTTGGCGGTGAGAGGAGCTGCTCTCACAGTTAGTTAAAAGCTGTATTCATTCTTTGAGAGGGCAGAGTTGCTGATCTGATGCTATGGCAGCCAAGGTTTAAAAGGCAAAGAAATGCAAACCGATAAAGAGGCAAGTTTCCCTCTGAGGTGTCCTATTCACTTCTCTAAAACACAATGCAATTACTGTCCTTTGGAGAAATCCTTACCTTAAACAGAGAGATTCCGTGATTGAGTTTGCCTTTCAATATGGTAGACGTGCAGCATGCATATACATGTACAGTATATTGCATGTTTTGGTGGGGACACATATAAAGCAGTCATTAACTCACTCATACAAAAATCATCTGGAATCCTTTGCTCCTGAGATTTGCTGTTATGAAGCATGATGGTCCTATAGCCAACCACAGACAATAGTTTGCTTGCATGTAGTCGATGTAGTAAATTCTATGATAACCTAATAGCCTATATAGCCAAAGGTTTGTTGTAAGGAGATGCTAATTTATATTTCAATTCTACCCCCATTGACTAGGATAACGTGCCCCCTGAACCTGTCTCACGCCTTGACTGGCACATTTAGAGCTCAAATTTACAAGCCTCTAACTAAAAACCAACAGTGAAATGATCACTGTGAGCACATTTACATGATCCCTCCATTATGCGTCACCATGTTTGAATTGGGGAGTAAAACTCTACTGTGATTTAATCTTAAGAGACACGCTCTGATATCCATCTCCAAATCAAGCATATTGAAACAGGGTGAAATGATAGCAGTAAATTACATCCTGCAGGTTTCTCCACAGATTTTTTATTTTTTTTGGTATTCATGAGTGCACTCTTAGCTCTTCTGACAGTGATTTTTTATGAGTTTTAATGACTCGTCCTTAACGTCCTCAGTCCTAAATGAAGCATCTGCACTTTTTGGTGAAAGTGTCGCTTCCATCTCTTTAATCAACCCTGTGAGTCAGCGAGATGCTATTGGGATGTGTGTGTGTTTTTATGTGTTTATGTGTCCATGTTATTGTATGCTTGTTTTTGCGTGTACGTGTGTGTGTGTGTAAAATTAAGGTGGCCTGAAAGACATTCACCAGGGGCATTTCCTCTGGTCTTGTCAGTCTCAGTCCATCTGCTGTGCCACGTTGTACGGTTAGGGGATATCACACACACATTATACACAAGCACACACAGTAATCTAAGAAGAAAGAAAGCTGTCTGTCATTAAGAGAATAAGTCATTGTTACGCTCATTGTCTCAGTCAGCAACAGTAAATACTGCTCAGCAGGAAATAATGGCAGTTGTCACAGCAGATTTGTTCTAAGGCACATAACTGTGTGGCAGTGTGTTGGACATATTGTTACTGTCCATCACAGACAATATGTATTAGAAATTGCTTGAATTGTTTGAGGGCCACACCTGTGTAATCATACAGATATTAGCCATACAAACTGACTTCCTATCCCATATTCTGTTTTAGCCATATATTTTCATCACAACAATCAATTTAGAGTATAGAACCTTACATCTTATTTTTCTCAAGGTAAAAAGAAATGCTGTTTGGATAAAATAGTTTTACTTATTTCCTACAATGCAAATTTGTTTTTAATTTTTTTCCAAAAGCTTTTTTGTTACTACATTAGTTGCAAATGGTGTTATTTGCATTTTCTTGTTAAAATATTGCAAAGTGTTTAAAATCTTTGCATAGCAAATGGGACCTTTCTTTGCAGAGAACTTTCCTTCCTCTTGCTTTCTTTCGCTCCTTCCATCACTACAACTTCACTTATATACACCATCGCCACAACCATAAGTATAAACCTCAAGTGTGTGCTCAAGCGAATGGTGGACATAGTGAAGTAGCTGCACCACCACTGGGGAACCCCTCCTTCCCTCAACCTCTTACCCACCTCCAGGGATCCTGCTGAGAGGCTGGTGTTGGCATTGGTACTGCCCAGGTTTCGTGGCAGGGTTCTGGTTCTCTCAACTGTGGTTCCCCCTGTCAGAATCTGTCTGACAGATGGCCTCTGGCCCGGCTTCAACTGGAGCGAATGCCCGTGGGAGTGCATGTGTCCTCCGTGGGAGTGTACAAGACCGCCCTGAGCCATCATGTGGCCGTGCCCGTGGGGCATGGTTTTGATCGACCCATAGGAGCGGTTGAGGTTCATGGTGATGTTCATGTCGCCCACACTTGACGGCACAAAATCCACCGGGTAGGCCTCGCTCTCAGCTGGGTGGAGGGTCAGGGGAGAGGGAGGCGGGGGAAAGGGGGGGTCTTCCACTGCGATGTTGAGAGGCTTGTCCTCGCCCCCGAGTCCCAGGCCTCCTCCTTGGGAGGAGGGCCCTGGAGGTTTGAGACTGACCGTCCTACGAGGTAAGACCATGTAGTCGCCCTCCCCGCCTCCGCCACTCCCTCCTCCTCCTCCTCCACTTCCCCCGCTTCCGGCACTTCCATCCTGGGAGGTGTTGGAGGAAGCGGGCGGTCGAGCCCAGCCCAGGCCACTCTCGGTGCACAGGTAGATTGGAGCGCCACTGCGTTGCTGCCCCTGTTGTCTCTGCTGATCCACGTTCACCTCCTTCTTTAGGGGTGTCTCGCTCAACTCATTGAGGCCACTGAGGGTCGGAACCTTGTGGAGACAAACAGTAATGTTTCAGTTATACAAGTATTTACTGGAAGCACGATAATCTTATTTTAGACCACCTTGACTCAGATAATGTCCTGTGGCTACATTTCATTTTTCATTTGTTAGCGATGCAGCTAGGCTTCATAATATTAGGGACCTTCTCGCTATCTTCCTATTTAACTAGATTTCAACCAAACATTAAAGCCACTTTATGTAGTTAAAGAGAAAAACAAGAAATTCCATGTCAAAATGGATAACAGTGCAGCATTGCTGTCAGCATTGATACTACCACTGGGGGGTGCCAAATCTGAAATGTTCAATGTGGCTTTATGGGCAATTAATATGTACTGTATCTAGTTCCTTTTCTAGCTCTTTTTCCAGTTTTTGGGCAGGGAAGTAGAGCAGAGCACTTTCCCATCTCACTCAATGTAAATTTCAATCTCGTACCTGTACGATGAGGTTGGGAGGGGGGATGTTCCCGGGGAGGGAGCTGAAGTTGACCCCGACCCCCCCCTCCTGATGGGCTGACAGCTTGGGATCGTCCTCGTCATCCAAGGAGATGCGGGAAAGGGTCCCCGTGATGGTGGCCGGATTACAGGTGTTCACCTCCTTGAATATGACTGGAGGGAGGAGACAAGGGAAGCCGTGGCGACAGCAAGAAAGTGGGGGACAGGCAAGAGATAGGAGAGCGAGAGTTAGGGTAGTTGGTGAAAGCAAGAAAAGAAGAAGAGGTGAAGAGGTTTACGGGTGGGGCGAAAGAAGGGGAAAAGGGTGAGGAAGATGAACATTTAGAGGGAGAAAGAGGAATGGATATTGAATGGAAAGGAGTGGATATAATTTATGCCAAATAAAAGACAGCTGACAGAGAGGTAGGTAAAACAGAAACATAAGACATATTAGGCAGTGATGGGAGCTTGTTTGCAGCTTTCCTGTAGCTGTGAGACAGATTGCATTTACAAAGAAAAGTTTCACTTCTCCTTTTGGACTTATATGGTTCACAGTAACGAAGAGGAGTTTTGTCTCTGACTCTGTGACCTTAAGTCTTGAGAGTCTCAAGATTTGACGGTGAGCCAGGATTTTTATTAGCTTGGAGAAAGAGCCGCGGAGCAAAATGCCGAGCGCTTCAAATGAAATGAAGCCTAATTCCCATTCCCAGTCCTGTCCCATATCTTGCTCACTATCTTATTATTCCCTGCCCTGTTGACACATATACGTGTGAGTCTGTGTGCCTTTATGTGCTTTAATACATTTGTATCGGTGTGTATTTCTGTATGAGGGCCTGCTTTTATTTCATAATACGCAAATAAAACAGGACATAAAACTTACTTACTTAGTGGCCTTGGGTTAGCCTTCATGCAAGTCATTGATAAAAAAAAAAAACAACTACAAACAGATGGTATTCAATAGCTACTCCAAAATTAACTTTGACATGCTGATAAGAGACGGTATTTAATCACAACTAACATCAAACTCAAATCATCTGGATGTTCATGCTAGATATCATGCCGATTCTGTCACCATCAGAGGAAAGAATATTTACTCTGTGGCCCCAAAATCCAATTGTGGACCAAAGCATGTAGCGCATGTCAACTGCATTGATGTGACAAAATGTCAAGCTACACGGTTTTATCAGAAACTAGAGCTGGATGCTGCTGTTTCTGAGCATACCAGCCAGGACAGCTTTACAGAACACGTTCTCTGTTTTACCACCCCGTTGGTGCAAAGTGATGACAAAGGACTGGACAGGTTTTAGGAAATCTGACAAATCTGATCCCTTTCACATCTGCATCCAACAGTGGAGACCCAGAGAATGACCTATAGACGAATCTGGCGGGTGTTTTTATGTGTTGCTCGCTCAAGCACCGCTGCCATTACTGCGGTGGCACAGTTCAACTGTTTACGCTGAGAGTGAAAGCAGAAATGTTTGGGTTAATCACGGTCAGCAGTCGCCACCTTTGTCAGGAGAAATTCATAATTCAATAAAACTCTGAGATCGGGATACTGTACAAGTGGAATTTCGTCTGGAAAAATACAAGCTAGCAAGAGGTAGGTGGGGTAGTGGATGTAAAATGTATTTAAACAAAGGTTTAATGGAGATTTATAAAAGTAAAATGTATTTATTTGAGCAGATGCTTGTGGCTTTTTTCATTTTCCATTTCCACAGTTGAAGTTTGTTATTGAAGCAGCTGATAACGGCACTGCCCAGAAAAGACATCTAGCCACTTGAAAAAGTTTAAAGTTTTGTAGATTCTAACTTTTATTTTTATTTTTTTTTTTTTAATGGCACAGCTGACTGATAGATTTTCAATATATAAAAAGTTCTACAGGACTTGTTGGGATGAATTTCATTGTAAAAGCGCATCAGAAGTGAAATCCTTTACATATGTTACAGCTTCAGTTGTTTTAAGTTGTGCCACTGCAAAAATGGTGGCTTGTTTACTTCCACCTACAACCCGGATTCGTCTATGGGAATTATTGAAGTCTACGGAAGGGCCAGGCAGTGTTAAGGTCAGATGGGTGCAAAACTTACATGGGTGTCCTCTCTCTGCAGGGGGTGGAGGGGGAAAAGTGACTGTGTTAATATTTCAAACACAAACAAGATTGTGGTACATTTGTAGCACACAGACATACACAAGACCATTGTCACCAGCGAGTGAAACAGGTCTGAACACAGTGAGGAGTGTTATTAGCATGCACAATTAAACACAGCCTCATCCAAACATATGCTCGCTGAACACTTGGGCAGAATCAGCGTGATTGATACGGCATAATAACTTGCGCACTCTGATGAGATCGCCTGTCATTTTATCAACATGCACAGCAGCAAACCCGAGAATGTTACAGCGCTATGTTGCCTCTCTGCAATGCTAATCCTGTGTCGGACAAAAGGAGGAGACAAAGGGAGAAGGGGAACGAGAAATCAGCTGGAAGGGAGCGCTCACCTGTTTGACATGCCAAGTCCACATCCTTCTCAAAATCCGTCTGAGAGAGCGAGGCAGGGTAGGAAGAGAGGAAAGACAATGAGTGTGTGCAAGTCACTGCATTCACCACATTAGTACAGGCACAGGCCTGATGAGTTATTGGATCTCGAATGATTATGCTGTATCCAATGACTCTGATGCTCTAATTTGACTCTATAGAAAAGGAAATGATCTGTTGCCGTGGTGACCCTTTACAACTTGGGTCGATAAGTAATGCCTTGACAAGGCATCGACAAGAACAAAAAAGATAAGTGAGTAGAAATGTTTTCATTTTGTCATACAAAGTCTTTTCTCTATTATCTCTGTTGGTTTTCATTTGAAGAGTCTTATGACATGCTCTACTGTTACTTTGTTCATGATGTATATCAGGTCACAGCAGCAGATCCAAACACAGTATTTGAAAGAGACGAGCAGAACACTGTAGAGTTTTTCCAGGTATGTAATTCTACTCTATGCCTCATCAGTCACCTCGCTATCGTCTGAATGGAAACAGGGACAGAAATTTACACAGCAGCAAAACTATTATCTGCTGTGTCAGTTGAAGCACAACTCCGCCGTCTTCTGACTGAGCTTTTCTTAGACGGGGGGAAAAAAAGTATATAATAGTAAGAATACAAATGCTTTTACAAATCATTCACACCGGAGACCAAAACACAAACATCCACACAACACTCAATTTAACCTGCACTCAATGTTCAGCCTTTATGTAGATAAGGTATTTTGGGAACAACAAAAAGTAATTTATTTGCTGTGATCTGGAGTTCACTTGAGGAATGCAGGGTGGCACCACTCCTTGGGGGCAAAGAAACACTCCCAGACCCAGAGGGCGGTGGGTTGAATGAAGAAGTGCTGTTTCCAAAATGGCCACCAGTCAAGTTCCCTAAACTTCAGTGAAAGTGAAGCTCATTGCTATGCAGTCGCGGTCCTCCCTTGTCTCACGATAGAGCCTCCTCCTGTCCTCAGCAGGATTCACTTACAAAAGCCTTTGTTTGGATAATAAACTACAGATTTTAGACAGTTTGGGCACGCCACAGAGGCAAAAGAAAAGAGGAAGGGGGGAAATGAAAAACTGAAAGAGAGAGGGAGAGAATGTGTAAAGGTCTCAGAGGAGCAGAAAAGCTCTTAGTACGCAAATCACCTGCAGCACCATAAATGGGTCTCTACTAAATGGACGAATGCGGATATGAAAGAGACTGCTCTCTCTCTCTCTCAGTCTCTCTCGCTCATCCAAATTGAGAAATACAAATCATCTTTATTTTAACTATAATGCACTCTCTGCAACAGCCTCACAGGTTAAGTACAGTGAGTCATCAACGTTAACTGTTTGCTAAAGACACCAGGGTGGAACACAGTCCTGCTGATGGAGTGAACGCCCTGTAGCTTTCAACATTCTAGTTGACGTTACTGCTGAAATAAAAGGCAAAAGAAACCATCATGTCCTCAAGCAATTATAAATTCCCAAAGAAACTATACGTATACAGTTTTTGCTTACTGTGCCTCGGCAAAAGTGCTAGTTTTATATTTATACATCAGCTATTCCTACTTACTGCAGATTTAAAGGTGCAATATGTAATCCAACAGAAAACAAAATTTGACACAATGATGACTGTTTTTGTCTAAAGGTCTGCTTTAACATTTTGGGAAATACGTATATTTGAGTGTTAGATGAGAACAATTATACCGCTCTCATGTCTGTATGCTAAATATGATGCTGCCACCAGCAGCTGGTTAGCTTAGCTCAGTGCAAAGACTGGAAGCAGGTGGAAACAGGCGCAAGGGCGTTCTGGAGTGTTGTCGTCAACGTGTCGTGGCCATGTAAAACTACAATGTCACATTTATGCACTTGCTTTGTACAGATTAAACAAACAAGATATGTTAATTAGTGCATTTAAGAGATGTTTCCAGTCTTTGTGGTAAGCTAAGCTAACCAGCTGCTGGCTGTAGCTTCATATTTAGCGTACAGACATAAGAGTAGAATCGTTCTTCTCATACAACAACTCATACTACAAAAAAGCAAATAAGTCTATCTCACAAAATGTCAAACTATTCCTTTAATATTTGTTGCAAAACATAGTTTTACAGATTCCACCTTTCTCCATCTATGGACTACTCATAATGACTATGACTAGTGACATACTGGTTGGCTGCTGATGTGGTTGTGGTCGTGGCTATGGTTATGAGCGTGGTTGTGGGTATCGTTCAGGATGAGATTATGCTCATGTGCATGGCTGAGGGTGTGGCTGTGCTCTAGCCCCTGGTTGTGGTTGCTGCAGACCAGACTGTGGTAACAGGCTTGCTGGCATGCCTGGTGGCACGTTGGTGGGAATTGTTGTGGGTAGCAACCCGACAGGCACGGGGATGTGCCATAACGCAGAGAGCCACACTGCTGCCCACAGTGGCTCACGTTAGGAACCTTCAGATGGTATAAAAAAAATAAATAATGGAAAACATGATTCTGAAATGTTACAGGAGGACATATAACCCGTTTTGTAGAGGGCAGTGCTGAGCTTTAATTAGAGATTCACTAATCAAATTATTTTTCTTTAACTTAGTTGCATCTTTATGAAGTCTCTAAATGTCAGGGGTTTAACATTCTAATGGGATTGGTGAGGATGGTGTTCACTGTAATTATGACGCTAGAATAACTGGTGGCAGTGTCACCAAATTATCCATCACAATTAATGTTCTCAAGGGTGTTGTGCCTTTCATACACCAGCTCTCCGTGCATATGTGCTGTCTGAGAAGAGTTCTTCAAAGTCGTACACATTCAGACAAGAAAACTGGGGAAACTTAAAGGTCTCCCAGCTGTCTTCCTTAATGGAGCAATAGTTGGCATGGCAACTAGCCGTCACTGTGGGCTGCGTGTACGATAACAACATATTTAACCAAAAATTTAAAAAGCACAGTTAAGACTGTAAATGTTCCTCTCGGTTATGAAAACAGAGACAGATAATGTGTCATAATGGGTTCTCTGGGCAGACTGATGGCTCCAAAGTTTAATCTCGATAACCCCAGAGGGGTGTTCCGAAACCCATAATCGTTACCGCAAACAGGTCTGAGGGAGAAATGAAGGGAATAGCATTGTGAGAGTCACTCATGCTCTCACAGTAGCAGTGTGACCGTACTGACATTGGCAAGGCAGTTCAAGTCTATGTGATTTATCACACTATTAGCCACATTTGGAACACATACAATAACCTTACGGGAGCTCTGTGCTCTTCAAATAAAGATGAAGAAAGGTTAAAAGTAAATAAAAGTGCTGAAGTGTCTGTTTCCATAAGACATGAAATGCTATGGGCAATGTACATATACTACAAGCAACAAGAACCGATTTTAATTTTAGCAGGATATTGTTTCAGAAATGGCATCTGACAACCTTATGTGTCCAGTTATAGAGAGTTAGTTTCAGGCTGGGACTGAAATTGCATTTCTGTGGAGAATTAAATCAAATGTTTTTGGAAAATAAAATGTGAAAATGCATGATGCATAGACAATAATGTATCCCTGTTAAGGAAAAAATTGCTTAAGGAAAGTTCAAGTGCTTCGATAATGGCTCCAGTAGCAAGAGGCTTCATGCCTCTTGCTACTGGAGCTTAATGTTAGTCCGAGGCTAATGGATTGCAATGTGGGATGAAATGGAATGCTATTCACCATGATCTGCACCTGTCCATTCTTGCAGGAGTCTGGGGAGTTTTCGCTGTCGTCTTTACATCCCCCCATCCTACAGCGCACTGCATCCTGCACCTGAAGGGGGGGGGGAATATAGA